>MU557501.1:1394411-1430173 GCA_024362625.1 Silurus asotus
TATATATATATATATAAACACACACACAGACCAGACAAAGTATTATCACATTAAAACATTATGACTGGTAACTGATTATGTCTTCATCTGTTAGTGGGTGGGGTATTATTAGGCAGCAGTGAACATTTTGTTCTCAAAGTTGATGTGTTAAAAGGCAAAAAAAATGGGCAAGTGTTAGCATTTAAGCGATTTTGACACGTTTGTCTAGACGACTGAGTCAGAGCATCTCCAAAACTGCATCTCTTGTAGGATTTCCCGGTCTGCAGTGGTCAGTATCTATCAAAAGTGGTCCAAGGAAGGAACAGTGGTGAACCAGCGACAGGCTCATGGGCAGCGAAGGTTCACTAAGTTGTATTCCAAAGGAGTCTGAAAGTGCCAGGGTAAACGGGAGACAACAGCACAAAAAACCCAGACTGATACACAATGGATGTAAGTAAAAAATAAAAAATAAAGGCAAGTTTGACCATAGAGAGGTAAAACCAATAGAGCTCAAAAGTGTTCTTTGTAAAAATGAAATCCAAATGCTTCACATTGAGCCTTGATGTCTTTGGCAAGTGCCGGGGAGCCACAGTAAAAAACGTGAACCTTGCCTTTCTTTTCTTCAGACAGCTTCTGGAACACCTGATCAAACAAACCACATATTAGACTAGTCTAGTAAAACACACAGGCAAGTGAAACAATAATGGAATGAATAGAAAGAAAGTAAACTTATGTTGTATGTTGTGTGTTGTAGCTCTATGTTGTTTATTGTAGTTTCAAATGCATTCGATCTGTGACTCGTGAATTTGTACAGTATTTCATGTTGATGTAGAAACCCACCTTGCCCCACTCTGGTCTGCCTGGCTGTGTGCGGGTTCGCAGGCCAGTGATGGAGTCTTTCTTCTCTTTCTTTGCCAACAGGTCCAATGCCATCTGCAGCCCAATAGCCTTCATGTCATTTTTGCTCAAAGCTGATGTCATGTACATGTGCATCTCTAGAAAGCGACCTGAAAACACACAAAACCACAGACAAAGATATAGTAAGCATAACATATGAACAAATGTTTTAGATTTGTACAAGCTTTTTCCACATTTAGTTCCCACTGGCTGTTATTAAAACCTCCACTCTTCTGGGAAGATGTTCCACTAAATTTTGGCGTGTGCTTGTGAAAATTTGTGCTCATTCAGCCTTAACAGTGTTTTTAATGTCAGGTACTTATGTAGGTAAGGTAAAGAGGCCTGAGGTGCACTCAGAATTCCAGTTCATTCCAAAGGTTGAGGTCAGAGCTATCGCAGGCCATTGAAGATCTTCTACTCCAACCCATGTAAACCAAATCTTTGTTATGCTGGAATAGGTTTGGCTCGTCTCTTCAAGTGAAGGGAAAATGTAACGCTGCTGCCTCAAAAGACCTCAAAATTGTGTGCTTTAAATTTTGTGGTAAAAGTCTGAGAAAACGTCACATGTGACTGGAAAAGTCAGGCGTCCCAATACCTTTGTCCATCAGGAAAGAGGTATAGAATAGTACCATTAATGAATACTACTTTGAGGACACTTATTCATTTCTCCTTTCATTTATTTATAGGTTTAAACAGTTTTAAAAAAGCTGCTTGCACTTTAATGATACTTTAAAAATAGTATATAAAAAAGCATTTCAGTAATAAATAAAAGGATAAATGGAAGCATCTCAGTGCTGGTGATATTGCAAGGGCAGCAATGGGCAGCAATGTTATGAAAGTGTGAATGGCAGATTTGGTAAAAGAAGTAATGTCTCAAATGAAAGCATAGAGTCAAAAAGAATCAAGGATTCAAAGAAACTGTAGATTTTCCACACACATCATCAATATCAGTGGATTTTCACCAACATTTAAGACAGACATAGCCATTTTAAGACCTGAGAGAACAGAAGTAAACGACAGACTTGTACTTTTCTAATAAGCAACTGAAGAGAGATGACAGACTCCTAAGATTTCTGAATGAGGTGACAGAATCTAGATTCAGTAATGATATAGCATCTACAACAGAAAGGTTTCCAAGAGCCAGTAAAGGTGTTTGGTATGGGAAGAGCTGAGAGATATAGTGATAAAATACTGTATCGAATCTTGTTAACATTTTACCAATTTTTAAGAATAAGGGAGATGTGCAGACCTGCAGTAACAACAAGGGAATAAAGTTGACCAGTCACACAATGAAGGTATGGGAAATAGTAGTGGAAGCCAGGCTGAGAGAAGAGGTGACCATCTGTGAGTAGCAGTATGGTTTCATGCTATGGAAAAGCACTACAGATGCAATTATGCTTTGAGAATGTTAATGGAGAAGTATAGAGAAGGTCAAAAATAGTTGCATTGTGTGTTTGTGGATTTAGAGATTTAGAAAGTAGTGGTATTGTATAAGGAAGTCAGGTGTGTCACAGAAGTATGTGAGGGTGGTGCAGGACATGTATGAGGACAGTGTGACAGCAGTGAAATGTGCAGTAGGAACGACAGACTGGTTTAAGGTGGAGGTTGGACTGCATCAAGGATCCTTTCCTGTTTGCAGTGGTGATGGGCAGGTTGACAGACAAGGTGTTTGTGGATAATATTGTGATTGTGAAGACAGGAGGTGGAGCTGGAGGTAGCAGAGCTGAAGATGTTGAGGTTTTCGTTGGGAGTGACGACGATGGACAGGATTAGAGTGAGGGAGGTGCAATTAACATGGTTTGGAATTGTGCAGAGGAGGGAGAATGCTAGAAATGGAGCCGCCAGGTAGCAGGAAAAGAGGAAGACTAAGGAGGAGGTTTATGGATGTGGTGAGGGAAGACATGCAGGTAGTTGGTTTGAAAGAGGCAGATGTAGAGTACAGTGGGATATGGAGACGGATGATCCACTGTGGTGCCCCCTAACAGGAGCGAACGAAGGAAGAAGAAAATAAAGAGGTCAGAGAACGCACTGCATAAGCTCAAAAATATTAGTGTGGATGTAATAGCTGTTTTTTTCATTCCACAATAGCTCACAGTGGAGAAGAAATTGATTTGGTCACAGATACACATACAATGACATTTACAAAACATACTGGATAATCAATACAAATCTCATGATGGACATCAGTCAGCCAAAGCAGTTCAAAACAGTTGTTAAGCTTTTTTATGAGCCATTTATACTTTGGCATTTTTTTTCTCTACAATGTCCAAAAAAAATGCACAATTTACCTTTATTTCAAATCCCCAGGAAAACCGTAATGCACAAAAAAATGCATGGTTTCTATATCTATAGTGTCATAATGATCCTATTTCTTAGACAAAATTTTTATGAATAATTCAACTTTTCCCCTTCGGAATAGTTTCTCTTTCTAAAGGGAATATGGCACTGGACTACAATTGCCATCAGCCACTGAACCATCACATGACCTGCTCTTTGTCAACACTAATTAGCACATGTCTCATGCTGGTATTGCATGTTTGTAGCCTTCTCTCATTGTCTTCAGCTTCTTGTTTAATTTATGCTTTTCATGTTCAGGTGTTACATGGTGTTTTGTATTTTTCGGATTATCTCCTTTATGTATCTGCACTTGCATCCACTACCGTGACCTACATGACACACTCTCGCTCTCACCTTCAGGTTCCTCATCCGCCTGGTCCAACTCCAGTTTAGTCAACAAGCTCACAAACCACTCAAAGGACTTCTGATCTCTGTTTATCCAAATGAAATCCACCTGCAGAAGGTTCAAAGCTTTAATATCACCCAAGCAAAATGGCTGCCATTACATCTTTTACAGTTTGCTGTAGAGAGAGTTTTACCTTCCTCAGCATCATCTCATTATCTTTGATAGTCTCACACCAGGAGTAGTTGCAGTTCGGGCAGTTCTGCTTCCTCATCCGATAACTGGAGAGTGAAAGAAGAAGAAGGTAGATAATAGAAGCTCATTTATTTGTTTAAAAATGTGATTTTCTCCTCTACTGAAAAGAACATTTTACTACATGGAACATTTATGGTCAGATATGTTGAAAGCTTAATACAAGACAATACTGTTTAAAAGTCTATGTTGAAGGATCTCACCGGTACATGATGCTCTGCAAGATAGATGCAAAAGGTGTGATTCCAATGCCAGCTCCTATCAGCACTGCATGCTCTGAGGCAAAGATCTGCCTAGTCGGGGTGCCATATGGCCCATCTACATAAGACTGTGGCAATTTATCAGTCACATGTTCATTTCAGCATGGATAAAAGCCCATTGAACAGAACACCTTATACAAGCAATTCAATTGAAGAGAACATACTTTTGGCCTTCAATACATATAAGCATTTTATATGTATTAATATAAATATAGTGGAGGATTTATGCCAATAATGCCCTCACATGAAATAGAGGACAAACACAGTATTGTTTGTTTATAACTTTTATGTATCTAACCCTTTCATAAAAGCTATTTTTATTATTTTTTTATATTAGTATTGAGACATCTATGGATTGTGTCCCCTGTGTTATTTGTCCTTTGGGGAGGTATATTTTCTGTGCCATTATCATACACTCGCTGAGCTCTTTAGTAGGAACACTGTACTAATAGTGGCTAGGACATCCGTTTTCTTTCAAAAAAACCTTGATTCTTTATGGCATGGATTCAATTTTGGAAACATTCCTTTAACATTCTGGTCCATATTGAAATTGACTGCATGATTAGCAAACACAAAACATTCCCCACACCATTACATTACCTCCACCAGGCTGGATGCAATTGAATCTGTGTGCATTGACAATGACCCAGATTTATTACACCGGGCTACATTTTTTGTGTTTAAACTTCCAGTTTTGGTGATTCTGTGTCTCCTGAAGCCTGAGGTTTCTCTCACAGAAGTGGAACATTAACAGCCTAAAGATCCATGAAATAACTGAACAACACAAATGAATATCAACAGTCTACTACAATGGCTTAGGACCACAGGTTCAATTTAACCCTCTATCACCGCACACCTTAACAATGAAGGAAACGTAATGTATGGAAATTCGGTGCCACCCAGATGAGGATTGGTACCCTTTTGAGTCTCGTTCTTCTCAAGCTTTTTTGGTCATACCATCTCAGAAAGTTTTTCCTTGCCACAGTTGCCACTGGCTTGCTCATTAAGGACAAACATACAATTATGAAAAACAAACTTATACATTATTTTATTATGCCGTTATCTGTGTAAAGCTGCTTTGAGACAATGTCCATTGTTAAAAGCACTATACAAATAAAAATGTATTTAACTGAACCAGATTTTGCTCTCTGCTCTGGTATTTCAATTGCTTCATGGTTAAACAACTTATGACACTCTGGAATGCTTTTCTGCATACAACAGAGTGGTTTCTGAGGTACTGTAGCCTTTTTAGCTCAAACCTGTCCCCCCCTTCTCTCCCGACCTCTCATCAGCTAGGCAGTTCCATCAACAAAACTGCCACTCAATGGATGTATTTCTCTTTATTGCATAATTCTCAGTAAATCCTAGAGGTGCATGGAAAACCCAGGTCATCATTTAAAAAAATACTCAAACCAGACTAGTACACTGAGTTACTAAAGACACATTTTTTAGCCAATCTGATAATTGAAAAATCTGCTGACCTGTCTTTTCTTGATTGTATGCATTGCACTACTGCATTATGATTGGTTGACTAGATAATTTTATGGCAGTGTAGGTGTAAGTATTCCTTGCAAAGTGCTCATTGAGTGTATAAAAAAAAATCATTTTTTTTCCAAAGAAGTGCTTGTGTGCTATCTGCATTGAAATCTATTATAAATACAACTTGTATATATATCATACATCAGAAATGTAACCACATTTCAGCAAAAACAAGTAGAGGTTACTGACCTCATATTATACAGTAATTTGTATTCAAAATAAAAATGGATTAGTAATAAGAAAATGTTAATAATTCATACTACAAATGTTATTTTATTAAATGTAATATTATCTAATAATTTCTCACCTTGATATTACAATATCTGTGATTCTCACTCAGCTTAGCGGTGATCTGTAAAATGTTACAATTTCAATATTAGAAGCATCTACAACATCTGCACACAACAGTCCAGAAAATAAAAACTGAAGCAAAACATTGAGTGGTATGCACTCTATAGTTACATGTGGAATAAATATTTATAAATGAAATTACCTCTCTAGTAACTGGAGGCACTTCTCCGAGTTCCACCTCTACTCCGAGGTCTGGGTTTGGTTTCTGAGAACCGGGCTGTACTCCATTCTTGCGATACGAAGTTAGCTCAATGGCATTATCCTCATTTGATGCTACAGTTTCACCACCGCTCACAGATTTAAACAGCTCCTCTTGCTATCAGCATGGTTTGCAAGAGACAGATCAGCATTGTGTAGTACTGATGGCTCAAATGCAAGTCAAATACATTCAAGTGATAAGATTTTGATTGAAAAAAAAGAGGTTATGTGCTCACCTGGGTTCTTGCATGATGCCTTCGGTTCCTTAGGCTGGCTGTAAGTCTCTTGTTGCTCACGGCTTGGCTCTCAGACTGTCTAAAATATTCAAACAGCCGATTTGTCCATTGGCCCATTGAGCGCACATGGAGCCAGATGGTATCTATTAAAAAAGATAAGCAACTTGAGCAATTTTGCAATGAGTGATTTAAATGTCTAAATAATATTTTCCTGAACACAAAAAGAACCTTTGATCACTATGAAATAGTAAACTTGCTCATTTGAATTTGGCTACAAAATGTAGATGTAAGCAGTTTTTCGTACCTTGTTGCTCTGGTGCGCTGCTGATGGTGAATGGGTGCCACTCGTACTTGGCTATGACGGGGATGTTGATGTAGATATAGTCACCAGGTTTAAAATGGAAGAACGGTGGCCGCTTGAGCACCAGATGTGTTACCTTTAATATCCAACAGAATAATGAAAGCCAAATGGTTTGTTAATACGCAAGGCACATTATGGATAAAAAAAATTAAATACAGTCTATAAATGGTTTTCTGAAATATAAGGACTATGGGTAAGAAAATGTAATGTTTCACCATTGGGATTATACACCTTATTTTTAGCTTAAAATAAAAATCAAGGTTAAATTATTATTTGTAATCATGAAAGAAATTTAAACTACACACAAAAAAAAACAATTTAGCTTGCGTTTTTAATAGTACCTTTGATGGCAGCAAGTTGACTTCAGCAATATACAGAGCTGCCATGCGAGACACTGCGATGCCAACTAACTTCTCCACGACAAAGATCACACCGGGTACCACAAACCACTTCCAGAAATTAGCGCAGTGGATTATGAGCAGGGCCCAAAACCAAATATAAAACAGATGAGACCAGTAGAACACCTACATATACACACAAATAATGTCGTGGTTGTGTCAGTGTTCAAATATGAAAAAAACTAAACAATACAGGTTTGTTTGTGTACTATTTTGTAAAAGAGTTGCTAACACTAGCATCTTACAGTTTATGACAGATACCACTCAAAGAATCAAGATGAATTAAATCAACATGGGTTAAATAAAAAATAGTTTAAGGCTAATCATGGATTTTTTCTAAGTTTAATTTGAATTTGAGACTCCTCCACCTCCCTTGTTCACACTGGGTCACTGCTGGTTTCAAATATCCCCTGGTCTGGTTCATAGACAACAAACTGATTCAAACTGGCCTTAGACTGAAGTCCAGGAACCAAACCACAAGGTTACATAAAGGCCACTTTAGACAAGCTTATCACTAGAGCATGCAGTTTTTAAGAAACATGCTTTTCAGGTCAGCGTTTTTTGATGTGATCAGCTGTTTTGGAATTTCTCTCTCTCTCTCTCTCTCTCTCTCTCTCTCTCTCTCTCTCTCTCTCTCTCTCTTTCTCTCTATTTGTCTATCTGGCCCATAGACAGTTACAAAAAAAAAAGGCTTTTCTACAGTTTTATGTTAAATTGTACTGAAAATACAAGGCTGGACCTTTGTCTAAATTTCTTTCATCCAGGATGACATGATGTATCTGAAATCAGTTTCCAGGATTCCCAGAAGCTCAGAATTTAGAGTTGACCCTGGCAGAATTGGCAGTTTACCATTAGGGCATAAAGCTACATCGCCACTATATAATCTGTGGAATAAGAAATGCTCAGAGGTGATCATTCCCGTGAAGAGTAATACGTATGTCCCTAATTTACAAAGACAACATAGGGGTTTGATGGCTAATAGACACTTGCATTGCTAAGAAGAAAAAACTGGCATAAAATGTTTACATATGTAAAGGTAAAACCCAAAACTACAGACTAGTATTCAGACTAAGCACTAATGTACTCTGTACATTCTATATAATTTTCTCATTTCTTATAATTTTCTTCAAAAAGACTAGTTTAACCTCATCCACATCACTTGTGCGCATCATAAAAGCATTTCTCTTGCAGGAACTTGAGCTGCGTCAAAACTCTTTGGGAACATGCTTGCGAGTTGTCTCTCCCGGTATTGCCTCTTCCCTCAAGACCCTGACACTACACACGAAAACCCTGCGTAATATGTTGCCGCTCTTGGGTAAGGCTTACGCCTTGGCAGGTCAAGGTGCTGTGTCCCGGCACACCATGACGGTAAGGCATAACCGGCAAAACTGCTGCATTAACTGGATGTGGGAGTTGCCCCGGGCGGCCAGTTAACGAGCTCTGCCAGACAGCGGACCTGGCTGTCAGCCACTTAAGAGACTGTTAGGGCCATTGGGCAGTCCATGGCCACCCTTGTCTTGACAAAGAGGCACCTTTGACTCACTCTCTCGGAAATGTCTGACAGGGATAGGGCCGTGCTGCTGGACGCCCCAATCACTCCTTGAGGAGCAGGAAGCAGGCGGCAGCATTCCAGCAGTACCTCCCATGCCTCTCATGGGGCTGCTTGGCAGGTGCAGCCCTAACCCCAACCCACCACCTCCCATTGGGAGGTACAAAAACGGAGCATTGTGTCTCGCACCCCCCTGTCAGGGATCCTGTGCGGCGCTCTGCGTTGAAGCCCCATTAATTGAAAGATCTGAGGACTGTCATCTTCAATAAGAGGGCTATAGCGAAAAAGTCCTGACATAGGACTTTCTGGGGATCCAGCCATGAAGAGCCGAGTTACACCGCAGCATCTGGTGCCCGCCCTGCCCCGGCCCCCTCAGGGACCTGGTCCGTTAACCCTGCCACTGAATGTGCTTCAGGGCATGGCTAGCTCCAGCAAGCATCCTCCTCTGTCTCCACTTGGTCTCGTAGTGGTCCAGGAGAACTTGCCGCCTCCTAGAGTTGCTTCAGAAGGTCTGGGGGAAATTCGGAAGAGCCCAGGTTGATCTGTTCGCGCCATGTGAGACGTCGCACTGCCCCCTCTGGTTCTCCCTCTTTTGTTTTATCCAGAAGCTGCCATATGCGTTTTATACTTTCTGTTCTTGACATCACCCCACCGGTGACAGCCAGCATCTAATTTTTGACTGACTACATACATTATTTCAGAGTGTGAACACTCTGGGCGCATTCCCAAAGTATTTCGACGGAGCGTCTCCTTTCCTCAGGGAACTAGGGTTACATACGTAACCTAGAGACATTCTTGTTGCTTTGATCACATTGTGAATGCTTTGGTACATTCAAATAATTTATTGTGCACAATTGTCTGCTTTTTTCTACATTATCAGTTGTTTATGTTAATGTTGGTCAAAATATATTATACTAGTTTTACCTGTCTTAACCACCAAAACATCTCGGCATCAGTTCATTGTATAAGTCATCAAATGCGAAATCTGTCAAGCTTAAATTTCTATTACTTTTTTTGTAAATGTGTCTTGAATTGATGAATTGTGCAGATATTTTTTTTATTTTTATAATGAACTGCATCAGATCAACCAATAATCTAGTTAATAACATTGTTCTCTAAACCTGGTCGAAGGTGAATCTTGTAAACCTTTATTTGGCAACAGAGAAAAAACAGAATTACAATTTCTGAAAATGTAAGAACAACCAAAAAAACAGTACAGTAAAAGTGTGAATCCTGTCTGGTTTCATGCAATTAATATGAATCAAATATGCAATCAAATAAGTACATTTGTGCTCCTAAATTTAATAGTGCCAACCAGAAGAAATTCAGCCTTGTGCATGTTCAGTTATTGTAATCCAAATTGTAGTTTATATCAAATACTGAAATTATGCGTCATCATATCGTCAGCATAACATTTTCATGATTTTGTTAATAAACAAAAGGACTTGGTATTCTGATGGCAATGAGATGTTTATTGTTTATCTCAATTCTTACTCTTGAGAGATGAACTAAGGATTTTGAGAAAAGTACAGGCTATTGCAAGAAATCAAATGTGTTCTGGTGTTTGTACAAATTGTTTTGAGAAAACGTTTGAGGATAATTTGAGAAATGCTACAAAGCAGCTAAGAAAATTTGTAATTCCAGGTTATAATGAACCGTTTCACCCTAAAGTAATTCCAGTGCAGTTTCCACGAGCACATGACAAGGCATATTTGGTAGAAAATCCCTTAAAGGACAACTTACCTCAAAGTGACCACTACGTCTGACAAATGTGCTGGAACAAACCACCATGAGACAGATGATGACCAGCAGCACAAACCCAGTTATAGAGGCTGTGCCCTGAACCCATCCGATCCCTGGGCGTGTGGTGAACAGGTATTCCCACATGTTATATGTTGTATCTGCACGGGTTATCAACACTAGGGAAAGGTAAGAAGAAATTACATACAGCCTACTGGAGAAAATAAAACCAAAAATAAAATAAATTCTCATACAGATGATTTAAAATGTTGATGCTGCATATTAAAGTACACATTTATTTCCTAAGTAGTTTCTGCAGAGATTACATCATGTATTCTTATACAGTGAGCCTTTACAGTTCTAAACATGCAGGACCCTCAGTGGAGTTCTATGTACGGTGAATTTGTGTGTAATTTTGCTCCTAGATCTACAGAACATTAATATTGTTCGATAGAAACTCAAGGAAATGAGGTTACCAAAGTTCATGACATGCGCCAGTGTATGCAGGAGACTGAAGATTAAGATAGCATAACCCACTATCTGATGCAGAAGGATGTTCTGGTCCAAAGGTAAAACCTTCACGACCCAGGTGGCACGCAGCCATGTGAGGCAACGGCGTAGCATTAGCACCTGCAAGAAGCATCATTTTCCGATTTATGGATGAATTTATTATCAATACATATACATATACTGAATAGGTGAAGCTCACCAAAATAAAAGTGCAGTTAAGGTTAAGGCATATTCCGCATCCCCTCGCCAACATGAGCCAGGGTCCACCAGTAGCATACCGCAGCACAGCTATGACGAAGAGGAGGATGTTTAGCAAGGTGTACAGGCAGAGGAAGAACAGCTTGCGGCTGTTGTTAAGCCAGTATGCTCGAGTCAAATAGCGAGGCGTCTTCCTCTTCTTTTGATCTACATCTGGAGGTTTTAACCAGTTAGCAGCACTGTGGCAGAAATCCAGACAGCAACACAAATAAAACTTCAGTTAGAAAAATCATTTTTAATAAAAACCTCTACATATTTTTCAATATTTTGCTTCTACCTGATGGTAAGGTTCTCCATGACCTCAGGGAAGTTCTCAAGCTCTGCTTTTAGCTCCTCGAATGTAATGGAGCCACTGTTATCTTTATCAGCTGACTCAAACAGGGCCAGTGTCAGGTCATCCAGTTTCTCCTCTGGCAGGGAGATGGCACTTTCCCTTAGGCAGGATTTCAGCACGGTTCTCAACTCATCAGGGTCTATAGAGCCACTTCCTGTTTAGGGGGTTTTGGTATGGTTAGACACAACTTTGGATTGTAACAGTTTAGAGTGTGTACGAGAACACACACACACACACACACACACACACACACACACACACACACACACACACACACACACAAACACACACCCACACAAACACACATACACAGTCATTAGTGGCCACATTTAATTGATGCACGTGGGGAGTGAAAACAAGAGACGAGCACCTGTATCTCAAAGTTAATGCTGGTTCTGATAGAATGGTGTCAGGACTGTTTTGGCAGCAAAGGGGTGACCAACACAATATTAGGCAGCTGGTTATAATGTGTGCATGTGTATGTAACTCACCGTCCACATCATAAACCTGGAATAGAAAGCGCAGCTTGTCAGTCTCATTGCCATGAATGAGGAGGTTTAGGGCTTTCAGCAGCTCATCAAGAGTAATAGAGCCGCTGCCATCCGAATCAAACAGTGCAAAGAACCTCTCTGCAAAAAATGACTGCAGAAGCAGAAAAGACAAAGAGAAAAAAAATGTTAGTGTTGCTTGATTTCAAATAAATGGAAATCTATGATTGCTGACTCAAGTACAAATAAGTAAGACATTTTACTTGTCATGTCAAATAAAATATCTACTTAATTCCTACACTATTTTTTTAAATCCATTTATGGACAACTTTGTCAAAGTATAGTTTTTTGCACTAAACTCAATTTTAATTTAATTTAGTACACCTCAAAATTCTATTCAATACAAAATACTTTAAAAAAGAACTTTAATTGTGTTTAATTATCAAAAATGTTGCTTTTAGTGAACTTTAACTGTACTAAAACTGAAATAAATATACACTCTATTGACAAAAGTATTGGGACAGCTGATAAGTATAGCCATACTGTATGTAGTCCTTTTCGAAACTGTTACATAAAAAAAAACATTAAATTGGAGGCACACAATTGTATAGAATGTCCTTGGATGCTGTAGCGGTAAATTAGCTTTTTACCTAAATGAGGAGACCCAAACCTGTTTCAGCAGGACATTGCCCCTGTGCACAAATGGAGCTCCATGAAAATATGGTTTACATGGGTTAGAGTGGAAAAACTTGTGTGGCCTGCTATCGAGCTCCGACCTCAACCCACCCTTGGGATGAATTGAAATGCTGTACCTCAAATGGGGACTAAACATGGATGGGATGTTTAGAAATAACATACGAATCTTTGATCTACATTTAGAACGTTTGACTAAATAGTGCAGCTCTATTGGCCTGAACCTATTTTCCATTCACATGACTAGTAATTGCAAAGCAATTATTCTATAAGTCAATATAAAAAACTGTTAAAATTTAATAAACTATACCCTTGCCATCGACTTCATTAGAAACACATGTTAAACTGCTCATTCATACATGTATCTAATTGGCTAATCATGTGGCAGAAGGGCAATGCATAGAATCATGCAAAAACTGGTCAAGAGCATCAAGTAACATTCATATCTAACGTTTGAATAAAGATGTTCTATGGGTGAAATGCCTTGGTGAAAGGACGAATCAGAGGAAAATTGCCAGCGTTTGATCTTCCAGGAAAAGTAATAACATCCATGATAGCATCAGACTCTTGTATTTGGCCCAAAAAGGTTTGATATGTTTTGTGTTCTGAGCTGCTCTTCTGCTCATCATGATTTTAAAGAGGTACTATAATATAAATATATAAATTAACTATACACTCCCTGTTCATTCAGACCAGTCTGCTATATGCTTTACTAATACACTGTTCCAGCCTGCAGACCCTCTGTACACAGGATGTTGTTTTTTTGTGCACTATTCCGGATCGGTCTGGGCCCGGGTTACCAACGACCGCCACAGGTTTTGTTAGCCAACAAGGTACCAGTGGGAATTGGGCTACTTTTGGCCGAAGGAGGAGAAGGGGAAAATGAAGATATCTAGAAAGACAGCAGGGAAAGGAGGTTCAGAAGTGGAGGAGAGTGGAGGTTCAGGTTGGTACTTTAAATGTTGGCACTCTGACAGGTAAAGCGAGAGAGGTATCTGATATGATGGAGAGAAGAAAAGTAGATATGTTGTGTGTTCAGGAGACCAAGTGGAAAGGGACTAAGGCCAGGAACATTGGAGGTGGGTTTAAACAGTTCTTTTATGTTGTGGATGGAAAGAGAAATGGTGAGAAAGAGTTTCTGATGAACGGGTGATGAACCTAAAGCTGGAAGTTGAAGGCGTGATGATAAATGTCATCAGTGTATATGCTCCACAAGTGGGCTGTGAGATGGAGGAGAAGGAAAAATTCTGAAATGAGTTAGATGAAGTGGTAGAAGGTGTACCTAGGACTGAACGATTAGTGATTGGGTCAGACTTCTGGAAGAAGAAAGAAAGACAAAGAGATGTGGTGGTGGAATGAGAAAGTGCAGGAAAGCATAAGAAAAAAGAGGTTGGCAAAACAGAATTGGGATCGACAGAGTGATGGGAAAAGTAGGCAGGAGTACAAGGAGATGTGGCAGCAGGTAAAGAAGGATGTGTTGACTAGTGAGGAGATTGTGTTGAGAAGATGGCGGGAGTATTTTGAGCAGCTGATAAACAAGGAAAATGAGAGAGAGAGAGAGAAGGTTGGATGGTGTGGAGATGGTGACGCAGGAAGTAGATAGGATCATTAACGAGGAAGTGAGATCAGTGATTAAGAGGATGAAGAGTGGGAAGTCGGTTGGTCCAGATGACATATCGGTAGAAGCATGGAGATGTTTAGGAGAGATGGCAGCGGAGTTTTTTAACAAGAGTGTTCAACAAGATTTTTGATGGTAAGGTGATGCCTGAGGAATGGAGAAGGAGTGTGCTGTTACCGGTCTTTAAGAATAAGAGAGATGTGCAGACCTGCAGTACCTACAGGGGTTGATCAGTCACACCATGAAGTTATGTGAAAGAGAAGTGGAAGCCAGGCTGCGATAAGAGGTGACCATCTGTGAGCAACAGTATGGTTTCATGAAAAGGAAGAGCACCACAGACACATGATTTGCTTTGAGAATGTTGATAGAGAAGTATAGAGAAGGTCAGAAGGAGTTACATTGTGTGTTTGTGGATTTAGAGAAAGTGTACCACAGGGTCCTACGAGAGGAGTTGTGGTATTGTATGAGGAAGTCAGGTGTGGCAGAGACGTATGTGAGGGTGGTGCAGGACATGTATGAGGACAGTGTGACAGCAGTGAAGTGTGCAGTAGGACCGACAGACTGGTTCAAGGAGGAGGTTGGACTGCATCAAGGATCGGCTTTGGGCCCTTTCCTGTTTGCAGTGGTGATGGACAGGTTGATGGACGAGTTCAGACAGGAGTCTCTAAAGACTATGATGTTTGGATGATATTGTGATTTGTGGTAAGTGTAGGGAGCACGTTGCTGATAAGAGCTAATAAAAAACATCACGGACTATAAAAAAAGCCATCTTCCAGATTGGGGAACGCGAATGCTTTTCTGGCCGACGAGCTAGACATATTTTACACTCGCTTCGAGGATGCAGCGAACCACTCTAGCGGCACTAGCTGAACAAACAGCATGCACGCTGAGAGAGCCGGAGAGGTAAACATGTTCACCATCTTGGAGCATGATGTGAGGAGTAAATACCAGGAAAGCAGCAGGATCAGATGGCATCACATGTCGGGTTCTAAAAGCTTACTAACTAGCACCAGTGTTCACAGAGATATTCAACCATTCCCTGGAAGAGTCTATTGTCCCCTTCCTGAATGCTGCAAACAGTCCACCATTGTTCCTGTCCCGAAGAAGCCCCAGCCTGCCTGCCTCAACAAATCCTGCCCTGTAACCCTGACTTTAGTAGTGATGAAGTGCTTTGAAAGACTGGACAAAGACTTTATTACTGCATCACTACCAGACACACTGGATCCTCTACAGTTCACATACCGCCAGAACCGCTCTACTGAGGATGCCATTGCTCATCTTCTTCACACAACGATGAGCCACCTAGACTACAGAGAAGGGACTAATGCAAAAATGCTGTTTGTGGACCACAGTTCAGCGTACAACCATAATTCCTTTCACACTCACCTATAAGTTGGAGTTCCTGGGACTCAGCCTGCTGAGGAGGAGCTTCTTCCTGCAGGCCATTCGGAGTTTAAACCAGAAAACACCCAGGAACTGGACCTCTCTCTCAATTCACTATTTCCACATTACTTTTTTGCACTATTACATGATGCTGTAACTCTGGACTGTCACTTTAACTCTGAACTTGCACGGCACAGTGTCACTTTATACCACCATACTACAAATGGACACTTTATGGACAATCACACTAAATTACTTTAAGTTGTATAATGCCAATATCCATAACTGTCTAGATTCCTGTATACACATATATTTTCAACAGTTTATACTTTTTTATTTATCTACTTATCTAAATTTTTTTTATCCTTATATTCTATTCCTTTTTTTCATGCTTAAATGTCGGACAGTCATATAAAGCATTTCACTGCATGTTGTACTCTATATGTATGTGTATGTAACAAATTAAATTTGAATTTGATTTGATTTTTGGAGGTACAGGCTAAAGAGAAGGGGAATGAAAGTCAGTAGGAGTAAGACAGAGTACATGTGTGTGAATGAGAGGGAGGGCAGTGGAGTGGTGCAGTTGCAGGGAAAAGCAGCAGAGCAGGTGGAGGAGTTCAGGTACCTGGGGTTCAACAGTGCACAAGGTACAGGCTGAAGAGAAGGGGATTGAAAGTCAGTAGGAATAAGACAGAGTACATGTGTGAATGAGAGGGAGGGCAGTGGAGTGGTGCAGTTGCAGGGAAAAGCAGCAGAGCAGGTGGAGGAGTTCAGGTACCTGGGGTTCAACAGTGCACAGTAATAGAGAGTGTGTTAGAGAAGTGAAGAAAAGAGTGCAGGCAGAGTGGAGTGGGTGGAGAAGAGTAACAGGAGTGATTTGTGATAGAAGGGTATTTGCACGAGCGAAAGGGAAAGATAATAGGACTGGGATGAGACCGGCGATGTTGTATGGTTTAGAGACAGTGGCATTGAGTAAAAGACAGGAGGTGGAGCTGGAGGTAGCAGAGCTTCTTCCTTCCATGTTGAGGTTTTTCATTGGGAATGACGAGGATGGACAGTATTAGAAAGTAGGGGACAGCGCATGTAGGACGATTTGGAAACAAAGTAAGAGAGGCCCGATTGAGATGGTTTGGACATGTGCAAAAGAGGTACATGGGGTTTATTGGTCGGAGAAGGCTGAGGATGAAGCTGCCAAGAAGGAGGAAAAGAGGAAGACCAAGGAGGAGGTTTATGGATGTGGTGAGGGAAGACATGCAGGTAGTCGGTTTGAAAGAGGCAGATGTAGAGGACAGGGGGGTATGGAAACAGATGGTCTGCTGTGGTGAACCCTAGTGGGAGCAGCGGAAAGAAAAAGAGGAAGATTCTGTGGAATTCTAAATTGGTTTTGAAAACCACAGAGGATCAGATATTTGAGTTACTTAAACCAGCACATCTGGCACCAACATGCATGCCACAGTCCATAGAGAGTTTTCCCGCATGCTGATATTTTATATGAATTTTTCATATAAAAAAAGGCTCTTGACCTGTATCTGCTGGTGTTATCACAGGCAAATCCATAACCAATAAATGTTTTGAGCATAGACAACACAGAAACAATCTAGCAACAAAATGACCAGTTGTCGTTGGATGCGGATGTGTTGAAAGGTCTTTTTTGCACTCAGATAATCAGCTCTCACCTCTTTCACCTTAAGGGCTGTTTTAAACTCATCCAAGTCAATCTCCTTGTCTTCTCCTGCGATGGTCTCAAACTGCTTGGTGACCCATTCAAGCCAGCGTGTGTCCTCGTCCACACTCATTCCTGTGAAGTGGACAGGATTTTTTCTGTTTACTGTTAACACAGTGTAAAAGCAAATGGTAGAACAACAATGCCTTTGGCTTCATTTATACTATTAGGCACTGTACCTGGAAGGAAGGAAAGCAAAAATGGGTGGAGAGTGTGACAGAAAACACTACATTGTTCAGTAAACCCGTTCATTTTCATTGGATTTTCCACAGAGTTCCAAGATAAATACACAAAAATAGTCAATGTAATTTAAAGCATTTATTTTCGATGATTTTTTCCTCCCACCAATTGAAAAAAAAGCAAATTTTCCACAATAAATGTATTAATAAATGTAAATATGCAAATAAGTAAATAAAGTTGGAACTTACTTGACTATAAATTTTCCAATATCCTCAAAGTGCTGTTTTACTCAATTTCTTAAAATTACTCCGTTTCAGTATCTTATGCTTTGTGCAATCCAAAATTGAAATAAGGAATACAAGGATGGGCTTTAGTGTGCTGATCACCATCCCTGAGATGATCAGAGCAGCTGTGTCTGACATGCCTTCTCTGCAATGTGTATCACTATAACCGACCGCCCTTCCTTTTATTCTGTGCTCAACATCACTGCTAATTTTTGGAGCCAACTAAATAAAAACCAACTAAATTAATGTCCTTTTACAATTTTCATAAATAAACCAAGTGTTTATACATTTCTAGGAAATAAAAATTTAAAAATGAAATTTGTGACTTCATTTAAATTCAATGTAGAAATCATTGAAATGTAAAATAGTATATATATATAATATATATATATAATTTTGTACATATTTTTTTCCCCAATATACAGATATTCTTAAATAAGTCTGCCTCAGTTAGAAGCCAGTAAGTAGAAAAGCAGACGTGGGAAATTGTGGCTGCAGCAAATTCAGTGAGTAAAAACAGGAAACATTTGTAAGAAGTGTATATTGTTTTAATGGCCAAACCCAGATATTTACTCTGCCCAAAAAAATACATCTCTACATCTCCAAAAAAATAGTCTTACTACAGAAGTCCTAAAAGGTCATGCATTATAATCTAATTTTTTCGAGATGTCTACATAATTTATAAATATTGATTTTGACGATAAAGTTGCAGACCTGCCAGACTTTTTCTCAAATGTCAGACCCTCATGTGTAAGTTGTTAATCACTGACAGACACAGAGCTGTTTTAGTCCCTGATCAAAATACAAGTGAATGCGATCATTCATAATGCGATGATATGATATGTCGAATGCACTGATAAAGGACTGATCATGAGGAAACAATGTCAGCTTCCCTTTTTGTAAATAGCACACTTACATTTCATGTCTGTTTCTCTGAACCCACACTATATGGGCAGATTTTTGTGGATACCTGGATGTTCCACTAGATTTTGGAGTGGGATTGTGGAGATTTGTGCTCATTCAGCCACAAGGGTGTTAGTAAAGTCTTTACTGATGTAGCTGAGGTGAGAAGGTCTGGGGTGTAGTCAGCATTCTAGCTTATCCCAGGGTTGTTTTATAGGGTTGAGGTCAGTGCTCGAGTATTCCACTCAAGATCTTCCGCTCCAACTCATTTAAAGCAGATCTTCATGGAGGTTTGGGTTTCCAAGTTCAAGTGAAAGTATATGCAATGCTACCACATCCAAAGACATCCTATGCAACTCTGTGGTAACAGTTTGAAAAAAATCACATATGGCTGGAAAAAGAGATGTCGAAAATATTTTGGTCCATGTAGTGTACTCATGCATGATGATGATGCTGGTTTCTTCCAAATGGTTTTGCATCTTGATATATTTCAATAAAAGGAAATAGTTAATGTTACTTTTTATTACATTTGTTTTCAGAGCTTGTGTTTTTTCCATAAGGTCAAATGATGATCAGCAAATTATTTCACACAGTACATAAAGGCAAAATCGATGTACAATTAATGCATTGTTTACAGAGCAGGAAAACAACAACATTTACATTTATGACCTAGTAACATTTACAATGAGTTATACGCAGCACATTGGTACGTTTGAAGACCTTTCTCAGCATTGTGTAAATAACTATGGCTTATATAAAATCTTTTCTCAGTGTGTCTCTGCGTCTCTGTGTCTCAGCATCTCTGTCACTCAAGGCGGACTCGTTTCTGCGGAGATGGTGGTGACTCAAGAGAGAATGCAGTCGGAGAGGATGGACGTGATTCAGGGAAATGCTCTGTACAGTACTTATCGATGTATGGCTTAGCAACATTCCATACCTGAGCCAAGAAAAGGATGAAAGCATCAAACAAATGTTTTTTTTTTACATGAATTAAAATGTCTGCAGTGCAACATATATCTGGTGTAAGAAAGCAATTCTGTGCTACATGGACAAACTTTGGTGGACACTTGACCACATTCGACATTTAGCCTCTATGTACTGTTATAGAAACCTCCACTCTTCTGGGATGATGTTCAACTAGATTTTGGAGTGTGCGAAAAGGGTGGTAGTAATGTTAGGTACTGATGAAGGTGAGGTGAAGGAGGTCTGGGGTGCAGTCAGCATGAAAAATTGGGTTGAGGGTTGAGGTCAGAGCTTTATAGAAGGAGATCTTACACTCCAATCCATGTAAACCATATCTTCATAAAAGCAGGATTTGTGCACAGGGGCATTGTCATGCTGGAACAGGTTTGGGCCTCCTAGTTCAAGACAATTGTGTGTATAGGATGTTTATACATTTGTATTTATATTTTGTAGTAGCATTTTGGAAAAGCACCACATAAACCTGTCTTAATACTTTTTTTCATATTGTGTATGTTCACAATAAGCATAATATAAGATCAGTAAACTATTTCTAGATATTCAAGCTTAAAATAAATGTATATGGCGAAGATCATTTTGCCTATTTTAGGTTTATGATTAAAATCTTCTATGAATTATTATTTTTAGGAAATACTTGATGAATATACAGGTGTGTAAATCGTGATAACCTGGCTTCTGCAGTCTGTAGAAAAAAACAAACAAAGAACAATGAAGCTCAATGGAAGCATAAAATGAGGTTTACCTTCTGCTCTATGAGAAGCCGATGAGCAGTCTCAATATCTGCAGCCATAAACCTGTCTTTCATCCAGGGCCTGTGTGTTCCAAAAAAGAGTCACATGGTAAAATAAAGATATAAGAATAGAAGTAACCCAACAGAACAAGCCTTTTAAAAGTGGCACATTTTGGATAGAGCAGCGTAACTTACTTGACCACTGAACGAACAAGGTCATACACCTTCTCCAGAGGTGTTGTGGTGTGAAGTGGCCGGAGGAACTCAATACCCTGACAAGCGGCTAACATTTCGATAGCCAGCACTGAGAAAATACAAACTCTTAAATGTAAACATCTTTGTTGGAAAAATCCACTTAGGAGCAAGTAAATATGTGCATAAGTGTTTGGCTCTATTAACTGATTGCAGCCACTTTTACACAATTTGGTTTGTACATTGTAAAATACAACATTATGGCAAATTAGGTTGCCATAATGTAACACATAATCCAGTTCATTTCGGATGCAACTGAGCTGAAATATAAGGGTTTTGTTTAAATTTTACAGCATTTGGTGGACAACAAATGGGACTAACAATTTCAGCAGTGGCAGGCTGGTGGTGCAAGGATTTGAACTCACAACTTCCAATCGGAAGTCACTTCCTTGTTCATCAACCCAACCAAAGTAATTGGGCAGATTTAAACACACAACCTACAGATTTGTAACTCAAAACCACTGAGCCACAACAACTAGCAGGAGTGTGAATCAACTAGCAGGAGTGTGTGGGCCAGTGGTTAAAGCTTTGTGTCACAGATCAATAGTTTGTGGGCTCGAATTGCAGCATCAGCCAAATTTGCTGAAAACTTAAAATTGACATTAGACAATCGTAAAATAATTGTACAGTAAGCTTTTGGTGATTAGATTACATTTAACTTAGATTAGACTTACTGTTAATTGTTTTCCTCAATGCCTCTTACTGTTACTGCCTATTACTGTTGCACGAATTACAACATTCTACCTCACATTGCATTTTTGCACTGTTATAGTCACCTTTTAAATAATACTCTTCCGTGTTTATCTTCACATTTGCACCTTATACTTTATTGTTTGTAATATAACGTATCTTTACACTTCTGCAATAAGTTTATTGAATATAAATATGTACATCTGGTTAGATGCTAAGTACATTTCATTGGCCCTGTACTTGTACTCTGCACAATGAATTAAATCTAATCTAATCTAATCTGATGACAAAAAATCTATTTTGCAGTTGTCTATTGTCAAATTTACAATACAGCACTACTGTAAAGTTGTCATTATTATCCAGATTTGACTGTCAAATTTGGTTTCCAATATAGTACTGCAAAATTGCACACATATTTACAGCATATTTATGTAGATAAAAGTCTACATTTCTGTTTATACCTTGCTCCACATGTTCGATCACTCTTAGAGCCTTTCTGGCAGCCCATCCTCCCATGGACACGTGATCTTCTGTGGCTGCACTTGTGGATAGTGAATCCACTGAGGACGGGTGGCACAACACCTTATTTTCAGAAACTGCAAAGAAAGAATGGTCTTCAGTAGAGATCGACTAATTAATTGCTTTTTCTGATTAATCAACTCCAATATTTGATTGCTGGAACTATCGGCTTTCAGTAAAAATCACTGATGCCATGTGTCTTTTTAATTTATTTCATGTAATTGTTTTCATTTATTCGGAGTGTAACTTTTTGGCACGTACAATCTAACCTAGATATTGGTATTTGTAAAATCCATTATTAGTCGACCTCTAGTCTTCAGCATATAATCATGTAATAACACACCATTGCGGACTCTAAGAAGAACACATTCTCTGACTTGATTTCCATTTGATTCAGCCTAACCATATAATTCTATATAATAGAGAAGTCATCTGTTTGATTGATCAGCCCCATGGTGTGATTCAAATGTGTGTGAGGTGGAAAGTGGAGAACTGACCGAGAGCTGCCGCAGTGCAGTGTGCAATCATAAAGCCGGAGTTTAGCCCCCCTTCATTAACCAGGAATGCAGGTAGCTCACTGAGAGATGGGTTACACAGACGCTCAATACGACGTTCGCTGATGGAAGCCAGTTCGTGAACTCCTATGGACAAATAATCAAGCGCCTGGCAAGAGGAATGAATGTGCAAAAGAAAGAAAGAAAGACAAAATGGCTGCTATTGATTTTTGTGTATTTACAGATCCTAAAAATTTTATAGGTGTAGAAAAACAATACCTTTGCCGGATATTCTCCATGAAAATTTCCTCCTGAAATGGTTTCTCCCCTTTCGGCAAATACCATCTGTTTAATTTATCAGGGATAAACAGGTTTCTTTTTTTAAAGTTGAAAAAGCCCATAGTACTGATCAATTTGACAGGAAACCTTCTTATATAGGGAAAGGATACAGGGTTATCTGTAGCACTGTTAATTTCTGTATTTATGATATTTTTCACGAAAGCAATTGTGTCATTTACGATGCCATGGACCTGCAATGATATAAAGGATGGTATTGATCAGGCTGAGAAATCACAAATGATATAAATGATCATAAAGAATAGAAAACAACCGAAAGGCTGTGAGTTGACCTGGGGACAGCAACGCATGGTGTAGGCATCCTGGACACGGTCACAAAACCTGTGGCTTTCTAAAAATATAAACATCCAAAATAATTATCTAGATGTAAGCAGTTTATGTTTTAGCTACATACAATTTGTTGTTAGGCTTCGTAGCATTTGTCTTTGTTTTCACCTGCAATTTCAGAGGGGTGGTGATCAGAGTCCAGAAGAGCCCGGAAACGCAATGCCACCTCTTTCTGTCCTGGGTGCGGCCGCAGCTCATGGATGTCTGCAAGAGATTTTCAATTCAAGTCAAGTCAAGTAGGCTTTATTTTCATTTTATCCATATACAGTGCAGTACACAGTGAAAAGAAACAACGTTTCCCCAGGACCAAGGTTCTGCGACAAACAACATAAATTAACAAAAGAAACACAGAAAATAGAAATACACAAAACTCTAAACTAACAACACAAAGTGCACATGTGCAACATTAGGTAAAAGAAAAAGAAACAAAAGACAACAGAACAGATGCTATCTCGCGGCATATGACCTCCTCGTGGAGGGAGCTCTGGATTGGAGAAAGGTCTCTACCACCTCAGTAGAGAGTCACCCGGGCTACCAGGAGGAGACAGACTTGATCCCCGTGAACTACAGGAAGCAGCACGACGGGGAAAAAGTGTCAATACGCAGCCTTGGCCACAGTTGCGCCACAGCATCCAGTCTCAATGGAGCTGGTGGATATAGGAAGAACCATAGGGCTTTTGCCTAAATTTAAAAAAAATGCTCCACCACCTGGGGGTAGAGGCGCCACTCCCCGGGCTTGAACCCCGGCCTTGGACCCCTGTCTCAACAAGGTGTTTGCTACCTCATTCATGTGGCCCGGGATATAAGCTGCTCTGAAGGAGAGGAGCTTCCCCTAGGCCCACAGAAGGATCTGGCATGCCAGCCTGTACTCGGGCATAAACGCAGACCCCACTGGTGGTTGATTTACGAGACCACCGAGGTGTTGTCCGAGCAGACCAATACGTTGTGGCCTCTGACATCGGGGAGGAATTGCTTTAAAGCCAAAAACACAGCCAGCATTTCTAGGCAATTTATGTGCCACCTCAGATGGACACTGTCCCATAGACCTTGTGCAGAGTGGCCACTCATGCAGAAGGGAGGATGAGTACGTGAAAGTATGAGTACGTGAAAGTATGCATCCTTTGAATCTACTTTGACAAACCAATCCTCGGATCTGATCTGAGACACGACCTGCTTGAAGGGCAGCATCCTAAACTGGAGCTTTATCAAAGAGCGATTCAGCTGACATAGATCTAGGATAGGACGCAACCCACCATCTTTTTTGGGAACCATGGTGCCAGGTGTAGAACCCGGACTCTCTGACAGAGGGACCACCTTGATGGCCTCCTTCCTCAGGAGACTATCTACTTCGCGTTCCAGGACCAGAGCCTGCTCTCTCAGCAGAGTGAGAAAGAGCCTTTTGAACTGATGCGGGCATGACATCAAAAAGAATCGCATAGCCTTGCTCTACAGTTTGCAGGACCTACTGGGACATGTCTGGGAAAGCCATCCAGGCTGCTAGGTTTTCCCTTAAGGGTATCAGCTTCTTAAGATTGACCTCTGTGGACCCAGACGCAGAGTGCCCAGATGCAGTCCTAGAAGCAACACCTCCTGGTCCGCAATGATGCCGGGCGGAACCAAGGGAGGGAGCTCAGTGGAGCTTGCCAGGCCCCTGGTATAATTGATGCACAATTATGGCAGGGTTAACAAACCAGGTACCTGAAGGGGCCAGGGGGAAGCGGGCAACAAGAAAAGTGGTGCTACATGCCCCCTGGTCGTCCACAGGTTGGGTCAGGACCTTTGTTGCCCTCTACTTCGAGATGACAGTCCTTAGATCTGTCACCTCACAGGGTTTGACCCAGGGTGCCGTACAGGATCCTGCACAGGTAGAGAACTCTTTGTTGGTGCACTTGATGGTACAAAGTGCTGGGTTGGGGTTGGGACTGTGACCGGCAAGCAGCCCCATGAGAGCGGCGTTGGAGATACCGCTGGAACACCACCAATTGTCTCTTGGACATCTGGAACCTGTTAACTACCGAATCAATGGCATCGCCGAACAGGCCATAAGGAGAGAGTTGGGCGTCCAGCAGCACGACCCTGTGCCTGTCCAGTATTTCAGACAGGGTAAGCTAGAGATGTCTCTCAATAGCTATTAGGGCAGCTATAGACCGGCCGATGGCCTTAGCGGTCTCCTGTGTGGCCAGTAGGTGGATCTCAGAAAACTAGCCGCTCAAGGGATCTCCCAGATCCAGCTCCCGCAGCAGGTCGCTTGGTATGCCTGCAGTACCGACATGGTGTGCAAACATCCAGTGGCCTGACCTGCTGAGGTGTAAGCCTTACCCACCAGTGCCGAGGTAGTGCGCAGGGGCTTGGTGGGTAATATCAGGGGTTTTAGGGAAGATGCCACTCCCGGGGAGAGATAGTGTTCTAGCGTCTCTTTAACACATGGAATGACACTATAGGAATAAGGCTTTATGCTCACCGGCCGGCCAAGCTATATTGAACTTCTGAACAGCACGTATCACAACCTCCAGAAGCTCCTCGCTATCGGGTTCGTAAGAGCAAGAGTCAGACCAAGCAGAGGAGGAAGAAGAAAGGTACAAGCCTGTTTCCAAACCTACGAGATCCATAAGCTAACGCTGGGAAGCTTCCTGAAGAGCGTGCGCCGGGAGCAGAGCAGCCGCATAGGAATGCGATCACAGTGCTGGCAATTGGCTACCTCGAGAGGTGAAATCGCATGCTCCGCTCCCAAACAAATCACACACAGGCGTGTGTATCCCTTCCCGTAATGAAACAAGGACAGGGAGAAGCACACGACCGAAATATATCTCCTAGATGAGTAAATTGTGATAATGATTTGACTTAAAATCTAACTTTTTCCTTAACTCATCTGCTGTTCAACAGAAATAAGAAGCTGTTGGCAAGTTTTTATATAATACTTTGATATTTCATGAAAAAAAGGGCTCTATAGGGAAATCTCATACTACATTACAAAAAACATCCTGCAGTCTGCTTTCTCTCAGAATATATAGGTAGCAGGCAACTCTGTGCTTCTGAAGGTCAGACATTGGAGATCAGTTTTATTCAGGTATTCAATTCTACACAGAGTTCTGCAAACCCTATCTAACTCATAAAAATAGACTATATGCCTTACAAATTATATACATCTAAGAAAAAGAGGAACAGAAAGTTTTTTTTTCTCACCACTGTCAAATGCTTTGGTGGTTCCCTTCAGGACTTCCAGGGTGAGTGCAGCAATAATATCGGCCTGTCTGGCAATGGACTCTGCCCTCTCTACAGCCTCTGCACCCATGGAGGTGATCATCTGTGTCCCGTTAATCAGAGCCAGACCCTGCATATCAGGACAAGTGGAATGTTAAAGCAATAATGTCCTTCTTCTCCTTTGAAAATCAAACCTTTTAAATTAAAGAAAAACCTTCTTTTAAGCTTTCACCCATACATACAGTATCATGTTTATAGCATCTAAAACAAGCAGTAATTATAGATTTTATTTTTCTCTTTCAGTATCCTATAGTGTTTCAAAATCCAAGCTTTAGATGGGTCAAGGGCGCATTTTTTTTTTTTTGCTGAGGCCACCACCACTGTGTCAACACAAAGACAGATAAACATGGTTAAACCCTGACAGAAATGATTAGAGTAATACCTCTTTTGGTTTCAGTGATATAGGCTTCAGGCCATGCGCTTCCAAAACCTGTGTGCAATGCAAAGGTCAGACTTAAAAGGATTGCTGTAGAAAGCACAAATCGACTTCTAAGTCCTTTTTATCATTAAGCTTCGTAAACAAAGGGACACTGAAAGGATGACGTCGGTGTACTGTAGGATCGTACATATTTCGCATCAGCCCACCCACTCTTAGGCGACCACATTTTGCCCTCTCCCATCAGCCCCAGAGCTAAGTGTGAGAGAGGAGCGAGGTCTCCACTGGCACCCACTGTTCCCTTCTCTGGAACGAAAGACAAACAGGATGCTGGGGAGACAAGAGGAAATGGAATGGTATTTAAAATGCTGCTTGACTTCCAAATCAAGAAGAAACATATAATGAAAAGCTCTGTAACAGAGGTCTTAGTGTCTCTTGTGTTTCTTGGCAGAGGAGAACAAATTGTTATCAATGAATGGTTTCCAAGAGTAACAATGCATAAAGCTTTCATGTACCGTTGAATGCCTGCATCATACTGTGCAGGGTTTCCAAAGAGATCCCACTGTATCCCTTAGCCAGCACGTTTATTCGGAGGGCCAGCAACATTCGAGTCCGTTCAGGGTTCAGTGGGCTGCCCACACCTACACACACACACAATACAGCAATACAACTCAGATTAATTACTGGTAAATCTAGTTAAATATCTAGCTAGATTTTAAAAATCTTTTCACCTGCTGAGTGGGAGCGAATGAGATTCTCCTGTAGTTCCCTTAAAAAAGAAAAACAGCTTAAACACCTTAAATTTATGCAGTCTTTTTTGCATTTAACACTGTTTGTCTGCATTTTTTAAAATCATATTCAGTATTCAAACTATCAAAAGTGTGATCGTACTTGAGTTTGCTGATCGGGATGACCGTTCGAGCGAACTTCCCGAATCCAGTGGTGATTCCATACACAACTGGAGGGTACAGCAAACACTCAGATATGAACCGATATAGACTCGTTTAGTTCAATATAGGCACTAAATAATATTGAAGCCTTTTCTAGTAAAAGGACTTTGGTATAGGTGACCTGATTACCTTTTTTTTCTTTCACTATAGTGTCCAGGAGTTCTCTGGACTGCTCTACGTTTCTTTCAGCCTCAGGGGTCAACTGGTTTATAACAATAAAAACATGTGGGATAGTATGAGTTACGTAGACTGTAAATAATAATGTTAAATGAAGGTGATTTCAAGTGACACATTAATTGATGCAAATGACAATTCGGTCATGTTTCATGTAATATATATCACATTTCTATACCTTAATTTTGTAGTGGCCTCTTCCTAGGTTGACTAGATCGGTTGAATTCAGACTGTTGCCATCTAGATACAGGTACTTTACACAGACAAACACACCATTTAGCAAATTGTATAACATGTGTGCTATCTCTTTTTACATTTATGACATTTGGCAGACACCTGTGAGAGTTGCGGGTTAAGGCCCTTGCTTAAGGGAGAGATTGGAACTCATGGCCTTCAAAGCAGGAGGCAAACACTTTAACCACTGAGATACCACTTCCTCTAGGTCAGGGGTGTCCAATCTTTTCTACAGAGGGCAGGTGTGGGGGAGTAGGTTTTTTTAACCGATCAAGGGCCACAACTGAAAATGAAAATCATTAGATTTAAACAGGTAGAATTTAGTGTGGACTTGCTTGGTTGGAATGAAAACCTGCATCCATATCCACATTTGTGAAAAAAGATTGGATACCCATGCTCTAGATGTTTATAATCAGAAGTCCCACATTGCAGTCATCAATTCAATCTCCATTCTTCTGACATTTCTTGTCCCCCAATAGATAATTTAAAGATAAAAATTTCTGTTTTTGTCACTTCTCACCTCCTCTGGCTCTCTGTAGGCTCTTGTTCTATTATGTTTGTTAAGGTAGACAGCTGTTCCAGTAGTTGACTGTATAAAAAAAAAATTTACTACACATTTTACATGGTCATGCTCTGCATGTATCATGTGAATACAAGAAGAGCACACGGAGATAACAACACAGTATGTTTTGTAAGGATACAGATATGACATTCCAGGTTGGCTAGGAATGAAGTCGGAAGACATGGTGTCTCCTTTTATTTCTAGACAAAGGAAAATAGGACAAGGACACATTGCTGAATGGTCATTATAAAAAAACTAAATCAGTTGTTGTAAGGTGCAATGAAAAAAAAAAAGAGGCTGAACATTACCAAGCTCAACAAAGTCATTGTCCTCCAAGACGTCATCTATTGTATCATCAGCGTCCAACAGTCCCTGTCCCTGGCACCTCCTGGCCACAAAGCAAACATCTTTGACATGCGAGAATCCTCCATTATCAGGCTTGTTCTTGACATAACGCTTGAGAGCCTCCACTCCTAACCACTGTATAGTGCAGGATGAATCCTTGCAGGGAACAGTAAGCCACTCATCTCTGACATGCACAGTAAAACGGGGCATTGTGCCACTTCTGTCTACCAGCTTCGATGTCTACTCAGGTTTTGAATTGAATCTGGGAAGATAAGTGAGGAGACCACCAGGTTTGACAGACCAATCAAACAGCAGCTAATGAACCCCTCCTCAATGCAGGGCGGTTGAACCCTAGGTTGTGTTTGAGCAACTTATCTCTAGCCTTGTTAGATTTATCATTTAAAACACACACACACACACACACACACACACACACACACACACACACACACACACACACACACACACACACTACATTCAACTTCACCAAAACAGTACATAAATGCACAAATATACATGATAATAAAACATTTTGAAGCATATGCTGCATTTATATGTAGAAATGATATGTTTAAAAAAATGTATTATTCAAACAAATGACTCCAAATTTAATCTCAAAATACAATATTTAAAATACCGGAAAATTAAGCTGTTGTTTTAACCAATCAGGATTTGAGCTGAGGCTAAAGGGGCCAACTAGCAGGCGTACAGATGCGTCTGCATTTCCACATCCTTTGATTGGATGGTCAGAGAGCCCACCAATCAGAGCTCACAAACCACATCTGTAGCAAACTGCATGAGCTCAAATATGTTTGTGTGGATTTACTAGCTGTTTTTTTTTTTCCACAATGACTGACAGAGGAGAAGATATTGATTTGGTCACAGATGCACTTACAAGGACATTTACGAGACGGATTTATCAAGAAAAGCTGGACGTTGTGAGAACGGTTTAGGCAAAACTGTGAAAACTTTTTGTACCAGTAGAATTTACACAAAACACACAATATGTCAGTTTTGAAGACTCAGTTCACTCAGGGTCAGTTCATGAAGTTAATATTAATGCTTCTGCTAGAGATGATGTATGCTGGTGGTGCAGTTGTGGCTTCTTGCTGCATCACCTGTCTGTTACCCGACTCTCTGTTATACCGCATTTCTATATAGCATTAATGGGTTCTATAGAGATGACATTGGAATAAAGGTATTTAGAGGTAGACTATTTCAGGTAGGATGCCACTGGATACCAGGATATGCAGCAGGCATCTTATTTTGAAGAGCTCAAGAGAATTCATATGATACCTGCTGGTGACTCAGTCTTCAGAGCTGCTAAGAAAGAATGGATCTACGAACAGATACAAATATTAAAGTCAGAAACTCTGCCCCCTGACTGAGGTGTATCACGCTGTTTATTTTTTCATCTTCAATAGCAGTGTTACACTGGTCATGGTTGTGCTGGAATTAGCACTTATCGTAGGAATACTAGAGGCAAGGTGTTAATACTCCCTACATGGGAGGGACCCTACAACACACATATATATATATATACACACACACACACACACACAGACACACACATATTTGCACCTGGGAGGAATTCTGGAGTAGACTCCATGCTGCTAGGTGTAAAGTAAACACAGGGAGTGAAATTGATATGTGAAACTCCAAAAAGTAACCCAAGCTCAGGATTTTTCTCACTTTGGAGAATTTATTACAATATCCATGACCTTTGGGTTACATATACAATAAAATATACATATTAACTACTTTATATACTGAATTAGACAATCTTTTCACTTGGTGGGTAGAAATTGAAAGCAAAAAATAAACTTACAAGAAAGACCCAGTGACTACATTTTAGTGTAAATAGCTTTAATGCATTTATCTATATAAAAACAATTCTCTTAATAGAGCTTGATGTTTATTTTATTAATAAAAAATGACTAGGTTTACTCAAGGTCAAGAAATAAAGAGTGCACAAATTCTATATTGAATTCTTCGCTTTATCACGTTAAACACAAAACTGAAAATCCTACTGGTGTATACATCAACTCTTTTTTTTTTACAAAACAATGGGTGTATGTGTGCTAAAGACAATTGCTAATTGACCAAGAAAGTGATTGCTCAAGGATAGTAATAAGTATAGCTTCTTCCTGCAGCATCATTTCAATATATTCATAGTTCCAGTTGAAGGTACTGTACATATGAAAGGTCTAGAAAATAAATGCTTACAGTTTAGTTTTCGAGCACTCAAAAAAAGTTTTTACTGACACATTTGTCAATTTGTGACATGGATTTCCCTATCCACATCACCTAGAGTGATCCTTAGCTTTTTCATTAGGAACAACAAACATAAATGTTTCTTCTTACCCCAGCAGAGCTGTGCTGCAGTGCTTCCAGTGTTATTACTTCATAACAAGCCAACACAGAGCATAATGTAACCTGGAAATAAATAAACACTTTAAGTAAGTATATTGGCTCGGTTATGAGAAACTATACCCTGTTCAAGCGGCGTTCAGCAGCATCATTTCAATATATCCATATTTCCAGTTGAAGGTACTGTACATATGAAAGGTCTAGAAAATAAATGCTTACAGTTTAGTTTTCGAGCACTCAAAAAAGTTTTTACTGACACATTTGTCAATTTGTGACATGGATTTCCCTATCCACATCACCTAGAGTGATCCTTAGCTTTTTCATTAGGAACAACAAACATAAATGTTTCTTCTTACCCCAGCAGAGCTGTGCTGCAGTGCTTCCAGTGTTATTACTTCATAACAAGCCAACACAGAGCATAATGTAACCTGGAAATAAATAAACACTTTAAGTAAGTATATTGGCTCGGTTATGAGAAACTATACCCTGTTCAAGCGGCGTTCAAGTCAAACCGAGGCATTTGATTGTAAGCGTATAAAAAAGGATGCTAGCATGGCAGTAATACACACGGTATTAAGTGGCTATTGTGTCCTATGACCGATAGGTGGCGCACATGTCGAGAGCCAGTCCAGAGACTGTTAATAAAGATGGCAGCAGCAGTGTGAGAGCATGAATGGAACAGCATGTGGTGATAGAAAAAAACATTTGAATGGTGTTAACATTCCAAAGATGGCCGTACAACCGTTGTGTGGTTCCACAGCAGTCATTTCTGTGAACATTCAGCACGTAGAACGCCTGATCCTGGACAACATGACTGGAAGACGATGAGAGATCAGAAAGACCTTCAACGAGTTCAACCCTCAAATATTGCGAAACCATTCGGCAACTTGTACATGATGATCGTTGGTAAACAATCCACATAATCTTACCTCCGCACCCACTCTTTCCACCAGATTTGGCTCCTGCGGACTTCACCCTCTTCTCAAAGATGAAGATCCAGCTGAAAGGTCACCGTTTTGACACAACTTATGTCGATCCAGCGCAAATTGCGAATTGTGCTTGACACGCTTTAAACAGAAGTCTTCCAGGACACATTCCAGAAGTGGAAGGAACACTGGGAGCGCTGCAAGAAGACTTTAAAAGTGATAGTGTATAAACATAGATAAGGTTCCCTGGTGGTCTAGTGGTTAGGATTCAGCGCTCTCACCACTGTGGCCCGTGTTCGATTCCTGGTCAGGGAACCAAATCCAGCCATTAGGGTTGCACAAGGCAGTGCACTCTTAGTGCCGGTCCCAAGCCCGGATGAATGGGGAGGGTTGAGTTAGGAAGGGCATCCAGAGTAAAAATGTGCCAAATCAAACATACGAATACGGATGCTCTGCTGTGGCAACCCGGAATGGGAGAAGCCAAAAGAAAGTTTAGTGTATAAACTCAGATAAATAAAGTATTATCTTGTAAACAGAGCAACTCTTAAAATCTTTTGGTACCACCTTGTTTTTTTGGACCCTCAAAAGTGTTTCTTGGCGGTCAGCATTTCAGCAGTGATGATAAAGTGATGCAGGCTGTCCTTGGATGGCTCAGAAGTACTGACAAAACTTTCTATGCCAAATTTCTTTGGGCATTAGTTAAAAACTCGGATAAATGTATAAATGTGGCAGGAGAGTATTGGGGGAAAAAAAATGCAGTCCTTCACCATTTTAATAAATCATAAGTCCCAGTTTGACTCAAACACCCCTTGTACAAAATGTACTGAATATAATAAATATACAGATCCTGTTCAATGTTGTAATTGCCATGATGGCCTACCCTCCGAAGACAAATGTCCAATACTCCTCCCATGACTGCTCTCCTGGCAATCTACCCTCAGTAACAAATTCCACCTCACAACAGAGCTTCTTGTATTGGTGTGTGCTTCCCTTCTGTAGCTTGGACACAGGTCTAGAAATGTCTTGGATGCGCCCTGCCTCACTCGCCTGCCTGACTTTGCTGTTCGTCCTCACCTGTGAGTATGATAATTGTTTTTTTTAGCCGACACTTCATATGCAGTTCAATTTTTTTTACTTTCTGGATTTTGGATTTTAAAAACCCGACAACATCAGTATGGAATGATGGTTTAGTCTGTAATATAAAGGAATTCTTTGCTTGTGCTGTTCTTTTACAGTGTTTTTCGAGGTTGACGGTGCAAGTGCACCCGATGGCATATCGCATAAGCGATCAGAGGGTCTTCCAGGTGACGAACACAATATAAGCTCCATTCAACACTACTATAAGCTCCTCAGAATAAATGTGTAAATATGGGAATTTTTGCTCATGGTTTACTCACATGGATGACGTGATGTGTTGTCCGTGTTCCTCATTGATGTGTGTATTGATCTTAAGATTGGCTACGAAGAATTTTCATGGACGAGAGCGACGCCACTAACTTTTTTAAGCGCCGTGGCAGAAGAGCATTGAAATCACAAGACGAACTCGACGGTGAGCTTGTTTACGTCACTCCAGACAAAAGTTTTGTGCATTTGATCGCTTTATGAGATGATGTCTAAGTCATAGTTGCTATGTATGACAAATAAACAGAGATGGCAAAAGTACAAACATCCTTCACTCATGTAGAAGTACAGATGCTTATATTTTAACAAACTCTGGTAAAAGCTGAAGTTCTGACTACACTTTTTTTTTATTCAAGTTGAAGTAAAGAAGTTCGGGCTCTGAGATGTACTTTAATGAAAAGTAGTCATTATTAATACCTGTTTTAGTGTCACGCTGGTAACTAAACCTCACGTCATATTAATGTATTAATACAAACGAATTAAAAATTTTGTTATCTAATAAATGTATCTAAGCTAAACAACCACCATATAGAACACAAGCGGAGAAAATATGATGGCGATCAGGTGATCAGAAATGTCTCTGTTCTCAGTCATGTTAACATCACTGACTCCCTCTGTCTCATCCATTCTAAACCCCATACTTCTTTTTGCCTTCTGCCTTGTTTGTTGTTAGCTTCGTAGGCTAACCTACATCTCTGGTACATCATAGAAAGAAAATGATACACCTGTGGTAGATTGAAAAAGCAGTGCAATGCAAGAAATAGGCTAATGAGCTGAAACTAAAACTAAAATGGAAGAGGTAGAAAGTACAGATATTTGTGTAAAAATTGTAATGAGCGAAAGTAAAAAGTTACAGTACAGTAACAAAGTATTTGTACTTCGTTACTTCCATTTCTGCAGATAGAAGCAGTACTCACAATGGCATTAACAAAATAATTTACTATACATTATTAGTATAGTACTACAACCTACATGCTATGGCAATAATAAAAAATATACTCAATGCTTTATTTGACAAATATTGCTGCTTTAAACCATCACATATTACTTATAAATTGAAATAAAGAGAAATGGACCTGAGCACTTTATTTATTTTTTTTCTTCTACAAAAACACAAATGTAAAGAAAAGCAAGGTTTATACTTTTTAGGTTCCCCAGGTGCTGGTGTGGTTAGAATCAGGAAAATGAATGCAGCTGTGGCTAAACACAGAGCTGAGCAGGAGCCACAGGTTATCATGGAGAAGAAACCAGCTTTTTCATCATCGCTTTTAGCTGCATAGTGTGTGTTTGTGTGTGGCCTTATATAACTATTTATGGGGGTTCAAGTTTAATACAGGGAGTAAATGTTGGACACCACTGGGATGACTGGTTTAATCAGAGGTTATGTGTGTAATGAACTGGAAGGAATTGTGTGTCATCATGCAAAGTTTGAGCAATGTGATGGTCACTGGGCATCAAATGCTGTGTACGTCATTTGACAGTATGTTGGAATGTATGTGATGTCTGTGAGTTGTTATTTTATCTGCTTAAGTATTACAGCTTTGAAGTTAAGAACTGAATATTATTTGTGCAATTCTAACTGTAACTGCAATAAAACATCTATGCAGATTTGATCTGGGTTTTAAGCAGAACCCTGATATCATATTTCCACTAACTGCCCTTAATTCAACACCTCTTTCTTCTTTTATACATGTGGCTTTAAGCTGAGCAGCGACAGAGACTGGCAGCGGATAAAAGAAAGAGAGAATATAACGAGGAGCAGAGGAATGAGTTCGAAAATTATGCAGAGGAAGAAAATAATGGTGAATATTGCATTCCTCTAAAAATCTATATCACTTTTAACTTCTATCTATCTATCTATCTATCTATCTATCTATCTATCTATCAAAGAAAAAATAAAAGTATTTAGCTCCTATCTATCTATCTATCTATCTATCTATCTATCTATCTATCTATCTATCTATCTATCTATCTATCTATCTAAGAAAAATAAAAGTAT
>MU557501.1:1430259-1470972 GCA_024362625.1 Silurus asotus
TATCTATCTATCTATCTATCTATCTATCTATCTATCTATCTATCTATCTATCTATCTATCTAATCCATCCATCTATGAAAAAATAACAAGGATTTGGCTCCAATCTATTTATCTATCTATCTATCTATCTATCTATCTATCTATCTATCTATCTATCTATCTATCTATCTATCTATCTAGCTATCAAAGAAAAAATAAAAGTATTTGGCTCCTATCTATCTATCTATCTATCTATCTATCTATCTATCTATCTATCTATCTATCTATCTATCTATCTATCTATCTATGAAAAAATAACAAGGATTTGGCTCCAATCTATCTATCTATCTATCTATCTATCTATCTATCTATCTATCTATCTATCTATCTATCAAAGAAAAAATAAAAGTATTTGGCTCCAATCTATCTATCTATCTATCTATCTATCTATCTATCTATCTATCTATCTATCTATCTATCTATCTATCTGTCTGTCTATCTTTGTCTACGTCTGCTAGACATTTCTCTTTAGTCTACCTCTGTCTATCTCACTTATCCTCTTTTTTTTCACAGAGCAGGATGAGAGAACTCATGAGAGTACAGAGCAGTGGAGAGAGTTCCACCATGACGGCCTCGACCCTTCCTATGAGTACAACCGGCACGCAGTGTAAAAAAGTCAGGGTCAGAAGGAGCATTCTTACTGCAACATGTGTTAAAAACAACATCACCAGCATGGACTTCATGTTATTGGTTAAAAGCTCAGCAGTCCACTTTAAAGCAGATGTTACATATGGTGTGGCTGCAGGTAGAAGAAAAGTAGAAGAAGGTTATAACATGACCTAGAAGGCCCAAGTATTTAAATCTATGCATCCATTCTTAGCTAAAGCAAATGTGATTGGACATTTTTATAAATGTCTTTTACAAACATAGATAAAAGTACCATATATAGTACATTACCTCAATTTTTCAGAGATATTATGAAGATTTAAAAGTATTTAACAATGCATGGGGTTATGCATGCACGCTACATCATTAGAACATTGATAACTATTATAATCAATAAGCTATTAATAACATTATTCTTACATTACATCATTTCATTATACAGCAGATCTGTTTCTATATATGAGCTGTACACAAATAATATGTGACATTAAGGTGAAGTGATATTTATTCTTTCAAGCTACATCAGTGAAATAAAAGCAAAAGCAAATTTCTAAAGCCCGATTTTTTGCCACAAAAATATCGACCCGAAAACTTCGCATGGAATGAAGAAAAACACGGCCTCGGCATGACACCGAGAAAAGCTGCACATAGCTGCGAAAATTCAAAGCACTTCTATAAAGACTGTGAAGAAACACCTGGCAAAGGAGCATGAGCCTTGTGTTTTCATGTTTCACAGCAAGCACTTGCTGGAATTTTTTGCCTTAAATCACATTTTGGTTATTGATAAAAGCGAAGAAAATATAAAGCACCATATATATTTTTATTATTATTGTAGATGAAACGCTCATTTAAGCAAATGTACTTTTTCTTCAGTGAAGATTTACATTGAGGGACAAAAATATTTTTTTAATATCATGATTCATTATTATAATAAAAAAAGAAAAAAAAAAAAAAAGGGCGTACAACAATCCTGAAAACGTTCATACATTAAGATAAAAAAAAAAAAACATTGTTATAAATAAATACATTCGGTGTCATTTATATTTAAAATATACACCCTCTCTGATAACATTTCATAGCAATTATTATTGGAAAATGTCAAATGTTCAAACAAATCACATTAATATACTATTCATCAGTACCCATACGTACTGAAGAAAGAAAACTGTTACAGGCTGTGATTTAGGTGCACAAAAAAAAATTTTGTTCTTTTCATGTAGCACAATGCAACACTGCTGAGCAAGTATCAGTTCAAACACGTGACAGGCTGTACAGTAAAACGCTCTGGGAAACTGGGGCTTAGCCATATAATACGGATTATCCATAATCCAATCGTTTCAGTCAAATTTATTGAAAGATTTCGGACTAAAATACTCACCAAAAAAAAAACCTCATTTTTGGCATTTGATTATCTGCGCACTCAGGAACCCCAAAGACAATTAGACCTTAAAATGCAGGAAAAACCAAGAGAGTTGTTTCTATATACAGTCACCTAACTTGACATCTAAACTGAGTGGAAATGGTGCGTCATTTTATTTATAACGATACAAACCGAGGACCGGCTAAAATAAACTACGGACCACAGTAAAGCGACTCTATACAATTGGTACGCTTCTTAAAGCAGCTTCAAATCGTCATTCAAATTCGAATCGCTTTATGAACGAATCCGCCCAGGCGTACGCAGTCATGAAATCAGGAACACGTTGCATGGGTTGTCCGGCTGCAGTGCAGATCGAATGGGTGTCTTCCCTCACATCACTGACTTGATTAAACTTCTCAAGGAGGACTTGCACCTTCTGTTACTCTGTTACCGTCATGCAGAACAGTGTGTACCGACTGGCACAACAAGGATTGAACGAGGTGCACGAAGGTGTTGAGAAGTGACCAAAGAATTGTGAAAACAACAGTAGCCTTCCGTCGGGCTTTTATAGGAAAATCGGCTTTACTTGGACCCGGTGATGATGGTGGTGACGGTCGAAGGTCGCGTGCATCGCTTTTCAGTCGGCCCCGAGTTTGAGACTCTGCGGGACGCATCTGCACCAGAATAACACCGTTTATAAACCATATCATCATCATTGCAACAAGTGAAAAAGTACAAGGTGGCGCAGGAAATTTCGGAACTAGGACTTGGCAACCCTGGGATGTCGGGAATTGTTTGGAACCAGTGCAAGCTCGTTTAGAACCCTTTTATCATTCGTTTTAATGGAGCAGAGGTGGGGAGTGACGAAGTACTTTACTTTACTATGACTATTTATTTTTTTGACAACTTTTTTACTTTCAATCAATAAAATTAATACACAAATATCTGTCCACTTCTTACATTTTTTAAACAGTCTCGTTACTTTAGTTGAAATCTACTTGGTGAAATGTCTATATTCTTTCTTCTCACTGGACTCATCAACCTGTTTCCTGTCATTACACGGCTTTTTAAATCTACCACTGGTGTATCATTTCCTGTCTTTCACACACCACAGACGAACGCTAGTTTATGAAAATAACAATGAGCAGGGCAGAAGGTACACAAGAAGTTACCTTCTTGGGTATTTTTTAGTCTGGTTCCTCTCAAGGTTTTTTCCTCATAACATCTAAGGGAGTTTTTCCTTGCCATGGATGCTCATCAGGCATAGATTTGTTGATTTCTGTAAAGCTGCTTTGAGACAATGTCTGTTGTGAAAAGCGCTATAGAAATAAACTTGACTTGACTTGACTACTGCCCCATTAGAACTAATGGTTCTAAACAAGGTCACATTGGTTTCAAACATTTCCCACCACCCCAGAGTCACTTCTAGTTCCAAAAATTCCTGTTTCCCTGCAACACACTGTACCACCTGGATGTTAACTTACAATCCTTGTGGTTGATGGAGGACACATCAATAGACTGGCTTTTGACAGGCATGGGTGCTTGGTTCTGGGTCTTGTGCATGGTGTTGTCCATGCTGCTGCCAAGACTGCTGCCCAGCTGCAAGCGCTTCATGTGTCGGATCACCGCTGTAGCATTGAACGCTTGCTGTGAAAGAAACGCTGCATATTGTACAGGTTTACAGTAAATGGCCTCGGTCGCTTATAATGAAAGAAAAGAAAAATGACTCACCCTCCATTTGGCTTTCGCAAAGTTCTTTTTCATCTGCCGGCTGACTGACTCATGAATGTTCTTACAAAGAGCCGTGTCTTCAGCTATCCTAAAGGGAAGAAATACAAAAACATCGGCCTTGTGTGCAATATTTCTTTGACACCTATTTTTGCCAGTGACTGAGAACTTCTGAGTAAATCTGTTGTCCATACAATATATTAACAAAAGTATTGGGACGCCTGACTTTTCCAGCCATATTTGTGCATCCTCTTAAATTTACTGCAAACTGTCACCACAAATCTCGAGGCACACAGTTGTATGCTGTAGCTGTAAATTTTTCCTTCACTTAAAGACCCAGACCTGTTCCTTTACATGGGCTAGAGTAGAAGATCTTCAATGGTCTGCTATAGAGTTCTGACCTCATCCCTAGTGAACACCTTTGGGATGAATTGGAACACTAACTTCACCCCAGGCCTCCTTACCTCACCTACAGTGAGGAAAATAAGTCATTGTCATCGTAGGTGCATGTCCACTGTGAGAGATATAATCTAAAAAAAAAATCCAGAAATCACAATGTATGATTTTTTCCTATTTATTTGTATGATACAGCTGCAAATAAGTATTTGAACACCTGAGAAAGTCAATGTTAATATTTGGTACAGGAGCCTTTGTTTGCAATTACAGAGGTCAAACGTTTCCTGTAGTTAATCACCAGGTTTGCACACACTGCAGGAGGGATTTTGGCCCACTCCTCCACACAGATCTTCTCTAGATCTAGGTCAGGTTTCTGGCCTGTCGCTGAGAAACACGGAGTTTGAGATCCCTCCAAAGATTCTCTATTGGGTTTAGGTCTGGAGACTGGCTAGGCCATGCCAGAACCTTAATATGCTTCTTACAGAGCCACTCCTTGGTTATCCTGGCTGTGTGCTTCAGGTCATTGTCATGTTGGAAGACCCAGCCTCGACCCATCTTCAATGCTCTAACTGAGGGAAGGAGGTTGTTCCCCAAAATCTCGCAATACATGGCCCCGGTCATCCTCTCCTTAATACAGTGCAGTCACCCAGTCTCATGTGCAGAAAAACACCCCCAAAGCATGATGCTACCACCCCCATGCTTCACAGTAGGGATGGTGTTCTTGGGATGGTACTCATCATTCTTCTTCCTCCAAACACGTTTAGTGAAAAAAAGTTATATTTTGTATGGGGTGGACAGGTGTCTTTATGCAGCTAATGACCTCAAACAGGTGCATCTAATTTAGGATAATAAATGTAGTGGAGGTGGACATTTTAAAGGCAGACTAACAGGTCTTTGAGGGTCAGAATTCTAGCTGATAGACAGGTGTTCAAATACTTATTTGCAGCTGTATCATACAAATAAATAGTTTAAAAATCATATATTGTGATTTCTGGATTTTTCTTTTTTAGATTATGTCTCTCACAGTGGACATGCACCTACGATGACAATTTCAGACCCCTCCATGATTTCTAAGTGGGAGAACTTGCAAAATAGCAGCGTGTTCAAATACTTATTTTCGTCACTGTATATCAGTACTTGACTTTACTAACACCTATGTGGCTGAATGAGCACAAGTCTCCATAACCACACTTTAAAATCAAGAACATCCTCCCAGAAAAGTGAAGGCTATTTAAACAGCAAACAGCGTTTCAGACATTTTGAACCTTTAATATGCCTTTATTGAGGCATTTGCATAATCTCCTGCCCTTCAGCAGCTCTTAGATAATAATATTTGCAATCATTTGCATTTAAATGAAAAAAGTGAACATCTAGTAAATGTTTTATGCCCTACTCTTTAAAATATAACCATCATACCACAGCTGATTGCTTCTCAATCATTGCTTTTTTAAGGTTTTATTTCAAAACCTCTATAGTAGATATGCCCAAACTAGGGCCCAAAGGGGGAAAAGTTGACCCATGGTGGCCTTTCATTTGGCCACCATACCATATATGAGAAGAGGCGAAACCATTTCAAACTACAAATTCAGACTTTAAAAAAAAATTGGGAAAATTAAGGTCCAACTTCATGTCTAATATTAGGTGTCACTGAATATTGCACTAAACGTTTCCCTAAACTACAACTTTAAAAATAAATTTGCAAAAGCAGATTACAAAGCATTATTTGAGTATTAAATCATACGGTGCATCCAGAAAATATTCACAGTGCGTTTTTTTGTTAACAAATTTTGTTGTTACAGCCTTATTCCACAGTGGATTATTTAAATTATTTTCCTCAAAATTCTACAAACAATACCCCATTGTAACAATGTGAAATATGTTTACTTTGTCAGGGAGGTGACCAAGAACCTGATAGTCACTCTGAAAGAGCTCCAGCATTTCTCTGTGGAGAGAGGAGAAGCTTCCAGAATAAATACCATCTTTGCAGCACTCCACCAATCAGGCCTGTATGGTCAAGGGGCCAGACGGAAGCCACTACTCAGTAAAAGGCACATGACAGCCTGCCTGGAGTTTGCCAAAAGGCACCTGAAGGACTCTCAGAAACAAAGATTGAACCTTTTGGCCTGAATGCCAAGCATCATGTCTAGAGCAAACCAGGCACCGCTCATCACCTGGCCAGTGCCATTCCTACAGTGAAGCATGGTGGAGGCAGCATCATGCTGTGGGGATGTTTAGTCAGAATTGAGGGAAAGATGAATGCAGCAATGAACAGAGAAGACTACGAGACAACAGCAAGAGCCCTGACTTGAACTCTATTAAAAAGGTCTGTGCACTGACACTCCCACAATACTTGTACATACGATTTTTTTTTTTATTTTAACAAATGTACAAAGATTAAAATTTTAATCCATTTTGGAATGAGGCTGTAACATAATGAAGCTCTGTGAATACATTTTCCAGAATTATTGGGGCGCTCAGTGGATAAGGCTCTGAGTTACTGATTAAAAGGTCAAGCCCTGGTATCTCCAAGCCGCCACTCCTGGGCCTTTAAACAAGGCCTTTAACCCTCTGTGCTCCATGGGGACTGGCTGACTCTATGCTCTGACCCCAGCTTCTTAACATCTCTGGAATATCCGAAGAAAGAATCTTACTATGCTGTAAAAGTACATGTGACAAGTAAATGCATCGATTCCATTTGAGTCTAAATACACCTACAACATATTGTTGTGTTGTTGCTGTGCACTAACCAGGGATGCCGGAGAGCCTCGTCACACGTGAACCTCTTCTCTGGATCCTTCTGCATCAGATTACTGATGAAATCTTTAGCTGCTTGACAACAGGATACTTTATAATGGATACTTACACACACACACACACACAGACATACACACACACATAATAATTTTTAATGATATACAAAGTTTACAAACTACACCTCACCTGAGTCTGAGATATCATCCCAATAAGGTGAATCGAATTCATACTCAGCTTTAAGGATCTGCTCGAATAGTTTGGAATCGTTCTCATCGTAAAAAGGAGGATAGCCACATAACCTGTAACACAAAAAACACCAAGCTGCCAGTGTTCTAAGGTTAATCCATTTTTCTATAAAAAAGGAGGCTTTAATGGATATACTTACAATATGTAAGAAATAACTCCGATAGACCAACAGTCTACGGCTTTACTGTAGGGCTTCTGCGCCAGGACCTCTGGAGCTAGCAAGAGTGATGAAGAAACAATATTCAACATCCAAATGCCAGTGAACACGTACAGTGCGAGTGACTACTAAAATATCTGGCTGCATACTGCCACCTAGTGGCATTTTCTTTCTCTTTTCTTTTTTTTTTGTCTTCAAGAAGAAAAACAGCAGGTATGAGCAGAATGGGTACAAGCTAGAACTAAGTTTTAGAAATCTCACCAACATATCCCGGAGTCCCACAGGCAGTGGACATGATGTCATTTGCAGCTCCCTCCATCTTGGACAATCCGAAGTCACTGATCATTATTTTTGACTCATCACGAGGGTTGAAATATAACAGATTCTCAGGCTGGCGGAGAGAAAAACAGAATAATGGACCGATTTAAAATGTTCTTGTGATTTCATCTTCACATATTCTTTCACAAACTAATTCCTTTACGAACCTTCAGGTCTCTGTGGACGATGCCCAGTGAGTGCAGGTAGTTGACAGCATCCAGAACTTGTTTGATCAAGGCGCTGGCATCTTTCTCAGTGTAGAAGCCCTTCTCCACAATCCGATCAAACAGTTCTCCTCCAGACACACTGGGAAAAAAAAGACAAAGAAGGCAGATTTTTTCCTTCTACTATAATTACAACAGAGCTCAATACAATCTTATTTTCAGTGTTTGCTTGTAAAGTACTGCATGTACTACTTTTAAATATACAAAATGTACTGCATGTACTACTTTTAAAAGTAGTACATGCACTTGTGATTTCATCTTCACATATTCTTTCACAAACTAATTCCTTTACGAACCTTCAGGTCTCTGTGGACGATGCCCAGTGAGTGCAGGTAGTTGACAGCATCCAGAACTTGTTTGATCAAGGCGCTGGCATCTTTCTCAGTGTAGAAGCCCTTCTCCACAATCCGATCAAACAGTTCTCCTCCAGACACACTGGGAAAAAAAAAAAGACAAAGAAAGCAGATATTTTCCTTCTACTATAATTACAACAGAGCTCAATACAATCTTATTTTTAGTGTTTGCTTGTAAAGTACTGCATGAACTACTTTTAAATATATTTTGTGTAGGAAGTGACCCCTTTTATGCTCTTTGGTATAAAGTAATCAGTATTCTGATTGGTTTCACAATTTATTCTTCGAGAGTAAAGAGTAAAGCTGGTCTTATTTTGTCCTGTGAGAGGACGCTCCTTTTCTTAAGACTGAGCAATAAGTGGCCACTTTCATGATACTCACAGCTGCATGATGAGGTACAGATGGTCTGTGCTTTCATAGATGTCCTCAAGTGCAACAATGTTCTCATGCTTGATCCTGAGGAAAGAAAAACAAACAATCAGCTTATGTTATTTTATATGTATGCTTAATATGCGTATACTGTACATATGAGGGATAACTCAGGCCGATGCGATACTTAGGCCAACAATAGGATACATTAAAGACACATATTTAGCAGCTACCAATGCAATGCGATTCACCCCATCATGATGCAGTTTGATCAGATTTAGATTCGATTCAACACAATGCGACTCGATGCAATACAATGAAATAAAAAAATTTGATGAGTTCAGTGTGGTACCGCTTTTATTTCTTTGGTTCAGACAGAGGGCAAATCACAAATTATCTTAAGTGCCTTTGAACTTCAAACGGATGGCCCTTTCACAAACAGGCCTTTGTAGTGCATAATAAAAGAGAAAAAAAAAGTTTAAATTAAACCAGATGTTTTCTGTTCTGTCTAAAGGAAGTTACAGCTCTACCTCTGCCATGTTAATCTGTATTCTATGTGACTCTCAGGACAAACCTCGGTCTCTAGTGTTGTGATACGTCATAATAACGTAGCAGCAGTGATGCTTGAGAAACAGTTTAGCGAGGAGAAATCAATCTACCTATAAATTATTGGTCACAAATAACTGGTAATTTGCTAAATAATAAAAGTATTGTGCATCTACTAATTATTATATTTAAATAAATCTGTTTTTACCGATGCAAATGTGTTAAAACCGATGCATTGCAATACAAACTTAAACCATTACCATCTATTACCATTACCATTCCTAGTATATGTGCATGCTTTCACAATAGGAAGGAAAAGATTTGCAGTGTACTAAAGGATTGCTTCCATACTGATATAAAGACAGAGTCACAAGTCATAAGACAGAAATGCCGTAAATTTTTGTTGACATAAGGTTCGTTGGGAAACGTTCTGGACTGTTAACATGTCATGACAAACAAAAGGACACAGCACCACTATTATGTGCCGCTGATGTACCAGGAGCAGACTAAGTTACAAAATCAGCTTTTATAATATAATAACAATCAGCAATAAAATTGCACTATATATGGACAAATGTATTGGGGGACTTGACTTTTCCAGCCATGTGTAATTTGCATTAAATGGACATTCGGTGCCACCCAGATAAGAACGGGTTCCTTTTTGAGTTTTGTTTCTCTCAAAGTTTCTTCATCATACCATCTCAGAGAGTTATTTCTGGCCAGAGTCTCCACTGCTTTACTCATAAGGAATAAACAATTATAAAAAACTAACTTATATGCAATTACTGTACACATTCTCTTATATAACCTCATTACCGCGTTATCTGTGTAACGCTGCTTTGAGACGATGTCCATTGTAAAATGCGCTATACAAATACAATTCCATAGATTTTAGTTGAAGTGTGATTCTTCTCCAAAATGTTACTACAAAGTTGAAGTCACACAATTGTATAGGACGTCTTTGGAGGTGGTTGCATACATTTTTTTCTTCACTTGAACTAGAAAACCCAAACCTGTTCCAGCATGACAATGCCTCCTCACCTCACCTACATCAGTGCCTGAGTTTACTAACACCCTTGTGGCTGAATGAGCAAAATTCTCCACATAGACACTTAAAAATCTTGTAGAACTTCTTCCCCAAAGAGTGGAAGTTATTATAACAGCAAATGGGGACTAAATGTGAAATGGGATGTACAAAAAGCACATACCAACCATATAGCAAGGTGTCCAAAAACCTTTTCGTTCATATAGTGTATATTTACAATTTAGGTTTTAAGCCAAAAAGGCCACAGAATCACAATTTTTTAGGTATTTGGTTACAACACGGCACATTCAACACACACATCTTAGACAACATGACGCAATTTTTGTTCTAATACCCAAATAATACACTTCAACCAGAAGTGTTAGGCTCAGTTGTAATTTACATTACAGTGCCAGCAGAAATAGCAGCTTCAGTAGATGTAGAGCATAATTACATTATAGCGATTATAAAAGTTAATGACAGTTTAGAAATGAGTTTATTAAAGGGACTGCACATGTAGGACGTTTTGGAGACAAGGTGAGGGAGGCGAGATTGAGATGGTATGGACATGTGCAGAGGAGGGACATGGGGTATATCAGGAGGAGAATGCTGAGGATGGAGCCACCAGGAAGGAGGAAAAGTAGAAGACCAAGGAAGCCGAAAGAATAAGAAGATATAAGTTAATGACAGTATTAATATATAACGTACTTAATAAATAGGAATTAAAATCTTAACAATAATAATAATATGGATAGTGAATTTAGCCTTTATAAATGCTGGTTAAAAATGGTTATTTTTTTGTTATTAATTGCATATGCAGATGTCATGTAGCTTTATAAACACTACAACACCTTCATTAGATCCGAATAGTTTGTTTAAAGTGATGATGGCTTATTTAGTAAATGGCTTATGCCAAAACCTGAGGTAACATTAGAGATTTTTTTGACTTTGTCTTTACATATAACAGAAAGGAAGATAAAACAGATCTTTGTCTTACAAAATTGTATTATTTAACACATACATGGCACTCAGAAAGCCTATAATAGATGTACCCGATGCTTCACTAACGTAAATGCACTTTGGATTACTACTTCAGCTTGTAGAAGGTAAATTAATTCCTTTGAAATTTCATATTGTATTTTGTAATAGTTTTTTACCAGCAGGAGAACAGATTACTGGGACACCTCATTTTTCTCGATACGTTATAAATGTGTTGTTTGTAAAGGCAAAAAAAATTACTTATCTTAATGTTCAAAATGACAGATGTGATGTGACCTATAATGGCATAATGGAATGATGTTTGTTCTGTCATCTTATTAGATTTTGTAAATGTTTTGATTTCAATATCAATAAATATGAAAAAAAAATTAATGTAGATTGTATTAATGCTCTTTTAATTGGCGATGTATCTCTTGAAAAGTCATGCTCATTTGTCTGTATGGTGAATAACAAACTAGTAACTAATCTAGCATTAGCAGGCATAACAAGTACATTCAAAATCATAATAATAATAATCTAAAATAATAATACTGGTAGCCACTCTGGCCCATGTACTTTTTGCAGATTGGCCCCCAATTAATGCCCCTCACAGAAAATCGTTTGTGGAATCCTAAAATATACTAAAACTTGCACTTTTAGTAGTAGTCTGAGCTACTGTTGAAAAGCACGTATGAGCATGTATTTACAATAAAGGCGAGGTGAAAGGGCAAACCCTGGGACGTGCAGCAAGGTCGATCGTGGTGGTCTGGTCCTACAGTTTAGTTCTCTAAACAAATTGTTCGATTGAATAAGTACTGGGATCGATTCAAACATAATCTCTGTGGTAACATCCAAGGTACAATTTTAGAAAATCAAGCTCCAAAGGGGGCTAAAATGCCTGGTGGCTTTTCTTTCTCAGGCACAGTAGATCACACACAGCTGGAGTTGTTTGAAAGTTACCCGAGGAGCTCTTTTACCACACAGCATGTGTTCGTTGTTGTATACAGGCGCTATCAGGCACTTCACAGGTGCGGAGGATTCCCATTTTCGAACTCCTTGACAGGGTGTAATCATGTGCACTCTATCTTGTAACTACGGCTGCAAACGATATGCAACGCACTGATCAAGTCCAGTATATTATTACTACATCAATACAAATTATTACTCACAAAATATTTCAATCAGATGAAATTTCTGAGAGTTCAAAAATGAAACACACAACGTTCATCCCAGTATTGTAAATCCAAAGCGATAAAGTCGAAAGAATAAAATCATTACTCGTAGATAGCATTAAGTATACTATCCTTCATGCATAAGCTTTCTCACAAAAAAACTCAACAAAACCAGGTTAGCTTTGATTGCTGATGCATTGTAGCCCTACAGCACTACATGCACCCGGTTTTGAGCAGCTGTCTGCATTAGGCCCCTCGTCTTCATCATAACCAGCCCTGCTCCACTTTTACCATGACAACCATCAGGTTGGACTCGGGCGCAAACGTGTGTGGAATAGCGAGGTCTGCAGAGGAGGCAGTATGACTCATTGCTGAGGGAGGGAAATTGGCTGGAGGTTCGGAAAAAAAAAGGGAAAGAAATAACATTTACCTCGGTACGGTGTTGCAAAACTACAGCGCTACATGCACACAGTGATGTGCAGCTGATTAAAACACAAAAGATACCAGCTAGTCGCAGTTTGCTATGAAGTGTACAGTAATTTACACGGTCACTGTTGATAGGAGGTGGAGGTGGGTGTGGGGGATGGCCTGACTCATCTCTCGGTCTTAGAGGAGAATGGAGGCAAGAGAGAGCCAATCCAATTATCTCTTCCATTCTGCTTTTGTTGAATTACATGCTAGGGTTTATAACTGTTTGGCATACGTATGTTCGGCCATGTTTTGCTAAATATTGTTCACATGCATCACACCAGGGTTTCCCTGTGAATTTCCTTATTCTCCCATGCATACGTGTTTATACAGTATCTTTAGCAATACCTATAGAATACCTACTTCCTTAGCACGGCGATTTCGTTTTCGATACTGCTCTCTTTCCCACGTAGAGCTTTCTTCGGGATGCACTTGACCGCATACATCTTCCCCGTGGCCCTCTCCTGAGCAAGAACCACTTCAGAGAAAGCGCCACTGAGAAAAAAAGAAGCAGAGAGACAAAACACACTTTGTGTTTCAAAATAGACAGGCGATGTTATGACTGATACACACTGTTCAAAGTTCATTTCTGTTCATGTTCTAGCAGTTCAGAAACTTTCGATATGGTCGTAGTTACTGTGTGTGTGTGTGTTCAGTTGTTCACATGTTCTTAAGTCATCTGCAGTGTACAGTACTATAGCTAAGCCTTCCATGGGGACTGAAAATCCTCAGTAATCCCTCACACCACGCTCAGAAAACATGCGCGCCCGACACACCCGATCAGCGCAAGGTCACAGGAGGGCAGATCAGACCTCACTAAAGGCCACGGCTCTGTTCAGTCGTGTGTGTTGTATGTCATGACGCCAGCAAGGCTGTAATTCTTAACGGTTTAAATGCAATTTCCCGGGATTAATTAAGCACCGTTTAATCGACACTGCGTTAAAGGGGCACATGAGACACAGACACGTATGCAGTATAAGTGTCCATTGTGATATAAAACTAAAAAATAGGAGAAAAAAATAATTGATTACAACTCAAGCTATTGTAAATTGTATATTAAAGAAGGGAGAAATGTTAATGGGGTGTATGCTTATATGAAAAGAATCAACAACTGAACAGGCAAACTATTGTGAACTAATTGCATACGAATGAAACCGATGTTTTATTCCGCAATACTAAAGAAATACAAATTTGTATCTATTTACAGTTACATTCAGTGTTGTGGACTGTCCACAGAAAGGTTTTCTGTTTTATTATCAATAAACATTATAGTTTATAGAAAAAAAAGAAATAATTTCAGCATGGTAATCCTGATTCGTTTATGATTATCCTAGAACAGCAACCTAAAGAACATGTACACATGCTCCTTCTCTGAAGGATTTTAAGAGCTCAGCAGGTCAACAATAGCTGACCTTTTAACTAGTACAGGAGATGCAGTCAGACAGATTAGAGGGGACATTTTGCAGCTTTGCTCAGAAGCCACAAGCTTCGAATCTGACTTTAGTTTACATGGTAGTTGGATATACAGTAGTGTAAGGTACACTGTACTCTGGATAACTAGTGAGTACAACAGTGTAAGTTCACTGGTAATTTANTATATATATATATATATATATAAAATTTGATATATAAATCATTTAACGTTATGCATATGATTATACACTGCAATACACCAAGTATAAATAAGAGCTGTCTGGTTCGAGATATTATCGTTTGACAGGATGTGTTTATTGAATAGTCTCAGATCTATAAATGAGATAAATGTAACTTGCTCTAGATTTGGGTGTCTACCAAATGCCAGACAATGTGTGTTCTAACGTAGTAAATGGTTGCTAATATGTGAGTAATGTACTCACTTTTGTAAGATACTATAGTTATTTACACTTCTATTAATGATATGGTAATTTACACTATATTGCCAAAAGTTTGCAGACATGGTATATATGCATGGTTCCACATTTAGTCCCAAATTACTATTATAATTTCCTCCACTCTTCTGGAAAGATGTTCCACTAGATTTTGGAGTGTGCTTATGGACATTTGTGTTCAGCCACAAGGGTGAAGACAAATGTCCACAATGTCATCCATAGTAGGGATGAGATTAGAGCTCTATAGTAGACCACTCAAGATCTTCCTCATCGAACCATGTGGACTATATCTTCATGGAGTTTGCTTTGTGCACAGAGGCATTGCCATGCTGGAACAGGTTTGGGTTTCCAAGTTAAAAATTTTATTATACCGCATCCTATACAATGAGCGCCTCCAGTTTTGGGGTAACAGTTTGGAAAAGAACCACATATGGCAAGAAAGGTCAGGTGTCCCAATACTTTTGTCCATATAGTGTATGATCAAATTTAACCATAAGACTGCACCTTCTTTACAAAAGGTGTTATTAAATTTGCATTAGCTTTATAACTGGCAAGAGCATAATTGTTTTAAGTCAGTTTCTTAGGGCTCAAGCTACATTCAAAGCATCAGCATTTTTCATAATTTATTTCAATTGTTTATTACAACGCATTGTGATTTATCATCAGAAATGCGCAAGTAAACACTGCATTACTCAGTGGGATCTGAAAAAAAGAAACGCATGAGTAAATACTATTTATACAATACTGTAAAGAATAATATTATTCTGATTATTCTCTGTACTCCCTTTCTGTTTTACCACTTACTAGATACACTATATGAACAAAGGTTTGTGGACACCTGACCATAAGATTCATACATGCTTTATGAAGAGCCCATTCCACATTTAGTCCCCATTTGCTGTAATAATTACCTCCACTCTTCTGGGAAGATGTTCCACTAGATTTTGGAATGTGGTAGTGGACATTTTTGCTCATTCAGCCTTAACAGTGTTTTTTTTTAATGTCCAGTGAGTGAGTTTGGGTTGAGGTCAGAGCTTTATAGCAGGCCACTCAAGATTTTCCACTTCAACTGACATAAGGCGTATCTTCATGGAGCTGCTTTGGGTCTCCTAGTTCAAGTAAAGGTCAAATGTAATGCTACCACCATCCAAAGACTTCTTATACAATTGTGTGGCTCTAACTTTGTGAAAACAGTTTGTGGAAGGACCACATATGGCTGGAAAAGTCCGGTGTCCCAATACTTTTGTCCATATAAAGTCACACCGTCCCCGTCTCCTCGGAATGCTACGTATGCATCCTCCATATTCTATTGCTATTTTTGTCATTTCATCTGAATTTCATTTGTAAATTCTATTATATGGTCAATTATGTTTCATTCCTTTGTTATAGTTTTATTTCCATTGACCATTTTTATTGAAAAATTTTAACAAAAAAAAAAACATTATATCATTACAATATATCAGGGAAGTGTGCATTGGATTGAGAATAGAGTTTTGATGAGTCACCATTGCAGGGACTGAATCATCTATTTTTGACGACTTAACAACATGCTACCACATTTTAATTTGGAGGAGAGGAGCGTTCAGATTCACTTATCGCACAAAAGTATTGGGACACTTGGCTTTTCCAGCTATATTTCATTCTTCCCAAAACTGTTACCACAAAGTTAGAGGCATGCAATTGTATAGGATGTCACTGGATGTGGAAGCATTACATTTTCCTTGAACTAAGAGACCCAAACTCGCTTCCGCATGACAATGTCAATGTGCACAAAGCCAGCTAAATGAACATATGGTTGAAATGAAATTGCAGAGCAATATCTTGATTCGAGCAGTGGCCTCAACCCTAATGAACGCCATTGGGATGAACTGGAATGCTAACCTCCTCACAAAACATCAGTACCTGACTTTACAAAGGTCCTTATGGCTGAATAAACACAAATCTCCAAAAGCACACTCCAAAATCTAGTGGAACATCTTCCCAGAAGAGTGTCGGAATGTTCTTATAACATTGATTGGGCACCAAAAAGTAGAATGGGATGTTAAAAAATAAGATATAATATATAAGCAAGCAACTAGTAAATCTTTTGTAACATCAGCAGGTCTGTATTTTGCATTGCTAGTCAATGATCAGACCGGAGCATCTTATGCAGGACGCATTAACAAAGTCTTATATAAGAGACGGGACAGGAAATCCTCAGGGCGTAATCCCAAATTCAATCCCGAGTACTTTATGTAACTCGGCGCCCAGTTTTACAGAGGCTAATCTGACTTTTTAAACAAAAAGTTATGTATGTGGGTTTTTAAGGCTCTGTAAGGGAGGAAGAGAACTTTAATTATAGACCTCACAGATATAAAGCCTCTCATGCATCAGCACGATTCTGATCCACACTGGAGGCGGCGGTACTGTAGACGAGAGGGGGTGGTGCAGTCGGACGCCAGTGGGTGAATGGCGCATGGTGATTCATAACTTGAAGACTCAATTAGCAATCAATGAGGTGGTGATTTTCTGAAAAGGTTTTCATTCAAGGCTTTATAACCAGAGCATAAGCAAAGCAAAATATGAAAAAAATACTGTCCATGACTAATTTTGCAAAATAATGCAGGCCAACCTGTCTATTTCAGCCTTGTGTTAATGCATAATCACAACACGTATTCATATAAATGCAGGAGATTTAATGTTCCTACATTAAGAAGCCCACAATTTTTGCCAAAGTGAACCACATTCCTTCTGTGATACTTTTTCAAAGAATTATGCAATAGTCTTATTTTTGTAAGTATGAGGAGTCTGTATTTGGAATAAAGCCAGAAAAGCTCAGGTTGAAAACCATGTGCATGTGCATTAGAGGGACTGCTAGATACTGAATAAAATGTCCAGACAACTAAAAAGGATAGAAGTGAGGTGTCAGTTAGGTCACTATCAATAAATGCCTGTTCTCCATTAAACCAAGCAGTGCATTACCTTTCAGAACACACTTACCATAGATTCATAACATAGTCTCGGCTCATTAATTTTTTTTTTAACAGGCCATCTACGAATGCGTACATACAGACACTACATAGCCAAATCTTTTTAGACATCTAAGCATGACACCCTGATCTCTCCCTGAACATCCCATTTGCATGGACTTATAAAACATTGCACTTTTTGAAAGAAAAAGACTTTCCACGTGAGGATTTGTGTTCATTCAGCCACAAGAGAATGATCTCTAAGCAGGCATGGTGTACCTTCTTAATTCCAGATCATTCCAAAAGTATTCACTGGGAATGTGATGTGTGTGGGACACTCGTATTCATCCACCCCACACTTTAATACACCATGTCTTCATGTACCTCACAAGTCTCAATTCAGTTTTATTTGTAGAGTGCTTCAAACAATGGAAATATGGTTCATATGGTTATTATGAAGGTGTGGAATGTATACGTTTAGTGCCAATATATACTATATATATGTGTGTGTTCCTTATAAGTTCATCCCTAATTAGTGAGAGACTCAAAAGGGAATTCATCTGTATCTGGGTGGCACCGAATGTCCATTCATTATACGCTATTTCTCATACTTCCATTGACCAGAAATTGTTTTACACCATACAAACACATTAAAATACAATCATGCGGTTCAAATTCAAACAATCTGGGAACACACTACAAATCGGTGTGACAATCAGGCATCTGTCCAAACCGGGACCAACCAAAATGAAAGAATGGAGGAATTTTGTCTTTGAAATAAAAGTGATCTCAGGCTTTAATCATAATCTGATTGTTTGCTGTAGGATGTTCGGTTTCATCTGGATAATGACCAGAATAGCACAAAGGACTTGTGGGCTCAGATTGAGCTCTCAAAGCATTAATTAAGAATGAAGCACCAATTACTTGTGTATAGTTGAAGCCACAAAGAGCATCTTCCAAGAAACAATGTGAATAGACCATTGAGAAAAAAAAAGGGTCCTGGCATGGGATAAGTGCTGGCATTCCTCAAGTGTGCAATCAGCCTCTGTCTATTAACGCATGACGTAATAGTTAGCTCTTCTTGGTGTGTGATGCATAATAATAATACAAAAATAATAATAATCCTATAGGAAAACAGCTGAACTTGCTTACAGAATTAGGAATGGACTGTGTGTGTGTGTGTGTGTGTGTGTGTGTGTGTGTGTGTGTGTGTGTGTGTGTGTGTGTGTGTGTGTGTGTGGAAATGGAAGGAGATTGCAGACAGCATCGATCTACTCACGTCCCGAGGATCTCCTTCAACTCGAAGATCTTCTTGATGTCATCGACTTGCTTCTTCCACGAGCCCTTTGCCGAGTCTTCGTTTCCTTTGGCCATTGGATCCACCAACCAACCCAACCGTGCGTAAATAAACAACCAGGTTACCAAGTGGAAACGCAGCCGCGGTGTTATTAATGACCCCCAAGGACACGATTCTGTCAATGCACGTCTAAGAGTGTGTGCGTGCGTGTGTGTGTGTGTGTGTGTGTGTGCGTGTGTGTGTCCCCGCGTGCTTATGTGCGTCTCAGCTGATTTACGCAGAGCCGCAAACCTTGCACTAATCCACCGGACTGCTGCAGCTCACGCCTGTTTTTTTTTTTTTATATCCCTCACTCTCTCTAACTGTCTCCATCATCCATCCAGTTCATGTGCACGTGAAAAAAACCCACTCACACCCACCCCCCACACACTTCATTACCAAGGAACTGCAGTCTATCTGAAGAAGATCAATGAGATCAAAGGCGCACAGAAACGTGCAAGACGCATCATCATGCCTTAATATGCGTCCATACACAAAAGCAGTGCATTGGGGAAACAAACCAAAGCTTAGGACAGGAAAGAAGGAGATGTTGAGAAAATGAGACTAAACACGTTTAATGACAACAGAGATTCTTGTGAATGATAGTGTGGAGGATATGGAGGAAAAATTGAGCAGGCAGGAAGGGAGGAGGGGGAAAAAGAACTGGAGTGTAAAAGATGATTAAAGCTATGTATAAGTGCATGCAAACACTTTCCCCCCATAGGAATTTATGGAAGATCAACGCCCAAAAACTGCTAAATATTTAGGGTTTAATGGTCTTCAAAACAATCCATTTCCTCAATTACTTTTGCTGCAAGGGTCTTACAAAAATACTTCAGAGAATTGATCCTGCTAAGCATGTTTTGGAAAGATTTAAGATGAATATTGTGGTAAAAAAAAAAACTATTTAAATTTTTTTTTTTTTTGTATTTACTCTATTATTTTGTGAGGATATGGAATTTTTTAATAATAGAAAAATGGAATGTGGGATAGAAATATGTGTATCTTATTTGCTGTTTTATACAGAACATGAATATTTGCATTTTGAACAACATATTATATATTTGTTTTTTTTATTGGAAAAAATTTCATAGGGAAAAAAAGGGGGCTCAATATAAAAACCCAAAACACTTCCCATTTTATTTATGACTTCAAATTGTATTTAAATCTCTTGGGGGAAAAAATATAAAATAAATAATCACTGAAAACATGTAATGCTCTGAAAGCATTCAAATTGTAAAAATGTAAATTTTTTTGTTTTCTTTTTCTCTGGAAGTTGGTGTTAATTTGACATGATTATGTAATACATCTTGTTCTTTTGGCCTTTAATTAATAAAAACGAGAGAAACTGGGACTTTAGTTTTCATGTACTCAAAAATCAAACCATTATAATGAATCCAATGTTTGATGTTAAAACCAACACAACTGTGTTCATAAAATTTTTTCAACTGTTCATCAGCTGTTCAAAGCTCATCAATGAGGGAAAAGTCTTCAGCTACTAATTTCCACATTTTGACCAATGATTTTTTTTTTTTTTGTAAAAACACTTAATATTTTACTATTTTTCTCCTTTTTTTTTTACACCATATTGTCAAATGCTAATGGACTTCCATTAAGGTCCACTTACACATTTTTTACAGACTTTATAAGTATTGCTTTATGCCCAGGGATTATTGCCATGCCATACACCTCTGAGTCCTAAAAGTGGTTCACTGGGGGGAGAGGAAAGCTAGTGATAGGGTTGCCAGATTGGGCTTGTTAAAAATTCAATTTAATGCCAGCAAAATGTCTTGCTATGTACACACACACACACACACACACACACACGCGCACACGCGCCTTTCTTTACTCAGATATTTAATAATAATTATTATAATAAAAAAAAAAACCCACCAAAATCCACCCTGATGCACACATCCAGCAATTAAATCCGTCCGTGTGGAAACATGGCAAAAGTTTTACTTTACCTTAAAAAAAAAAAAAAAAAAAAATACTAATTGAATTAATTCATTATTTACATAAAAGATTTACAAAAATACTCTGTCTTCATGTTCTATGTTAAGTTTGGTTTCAATAATAATGAACCTGCATTTGCATAAAGCATCCATATTTGTCCATGTGCCTGTAGATTAGAGTATTAAAAACTTAAAAAGCATTGAAGGTACATTAGGAACAGATAAAAATGTACGATTAAGTTGCAATTAATCACGAGTTAACTCATGACAATCATGCGATTAATCCCGATTTACTATTTTAATCGACTGACAGCCCCGATAGAAATATAAATAGCGGAACCCCGATACTCGTGACCTTGACACTCGCGACCTCGATAGTTCACGAGTTTTCATTTGGAACCTGACTAAGAGTAACTCGCGAAAAATCTCGAAAGTTTGGAGTAACATTTCAAACATTAGTTTGTACTAATAAATTACATAAAAATATTATAAATTTTTTTTTTATTATTGTATGATTTTAAATAAAACATGACAAGTAATTCACAATTTTGGTTGAGTTTACAGTACATGTACAATTCCCTTTGATCAGTGGTGTCCAATTCTTTCCATAGAGGGTGTAGGTTTTCATTCCAACCAATCAAGAGAACACCTGATCATCATTTAAAATAAAAATCATCCGATTGAAAACAGGTAGAAGTTGGTGTTGCTCATGCTTGGTTGGAATGGAAACCTGCACCCACACCGGCCCTTTTTGGAAAAGATTAGACACCCCTGCCTTTGATAAAGGAACCATCAAAAGGAGAGTCACAAACTTGCCACTCACGAAGGGTCATAGAACGTAATGCCAGTCATCTTGCCATCACAATTTGGCCCTTGTCAAACTTCATCCAAGAAGCAGTAAAATATTGGCAAAAGCCAAATTGTAATAACTAGATGACCGGGTTATGGGTGGGCCAGAGGGGATTGTCTGGGACACGAGGGTTGGAATATCCACCCATCAGGATTCCTGATACTTTGCTGCTCAGGAGTATCAGGATTATACCACATAGTGGAAATGCATCAAAGAATGCATTTACAAACTACATGCTTGGAAGACTACCAGAATACAATCTACATACAACACTCCTGATCTAATGTAATAATATAAACAAGTAAAAAAGGATCTGATCAATGAAAGACATGTGCATGTCCCAAACCTGTACCTCGTTAGAAAGCCTGTAGTTTTCTTAAGACTTTGATGTACAACCTGCTCACACTAAGCATGACCACCGACACGTTTATTACTGTGCATTAACAATCCTACTATCCACCCAATGCGGCACCCTGAAGAGGATTCAGATTTCGGTTTCTCTCGAGGTTTCCTCCTGATGTCTTCTCAGAGGGTTTTTCCTTGCCTTGTGGCTTGATCACCAGAGATATAAAGCTGGATCAAGATTTCTGAAAAGCAACAAACTGTAGATATCGGGAACGATGGAACAGAGTAAATGCCGTGAAGTAATAAAACAAATATGGGCACACATGCACAATAAAAGGCAGAGATAATTTCCCACATCCTATCGTTACCAGGTACACATACAGTGAGGTCCCGTAAAATCATTTATTTTCTTCATATCCTGTAAACATACAACAGTGGTTCCAAAAGAACATTTAAGAGGATGTCATGACTCAAAGAGTAGTCAATTACAGCTGAATTGCAGATTTCCAAAGAAAATAAAAAGCCGTAATTATTGAATGTTTGTTCCCCAAAGTACATTTTGAAGTGTTTTGTAAACCCTCCACAAACTAAGTGATAAATCAAGGACTCGATGTCATTATTAAACGATAACCTACATGTCTCACATGTAAAATAATCGAAAAACAAAAAGGAGATTGGTGAAAAATTTGAGTGTCGAGTTGCTTCCAATAATCTATAAATATAATCTGCGAAATTCAACCCACATATTACTGTATGGAACAATGTACAGTAGAATTAACCTTAATAATAGCATTCGGCTGAATGTTTGTCTGGTTAACGAACAGTCCGTTCAGTGATCAGTTCGGCGCCAACATGAATCGCGTGAGGGATAAACAGATGCAGTGAAAACCTACTTTCATTAAGTAATTCGATGATCTAGCCCTTTCTCCAGTGTTATTCTCTGCGGAACGGAAAACTGGATATAATCAAAAAATTATTACTTACAAACACTTTACAATCTTATGTGAACTATAGGAAGACCATTTCAACGTTTCTTCAAATCAGCTGTATCTAATGCTATTTGTTTCAAGTACGCAATCGATTGTGGTTTTCTAATCATGACGATCAAAACAAGATTTATTCCAAGTATTCCAAAGATTACCTTCTGTGATCTGAAACGATCTCTGAGGGATTTAAATACTTCGCTTCTGATCACTTCTGATCGCCCTGTGTACTTCATTTCTACAGTGTAAAAAATCTTAATATCCATAAAACAGAAATGAAAAAGAAAAAAAATAAACAGTGGAAAAATTAACTAATGATATGTTGAAAAATTTTTTTTAAAACACTTAAAGCACATTAAACGTAGCCCAGATGCTGGTTGGGAGAAGTGACTCTGTGGCTCCATGTACCATACATCAGGTCCTGGAAGTGGGTCAAGCTGGGTTAGTGGTTTACGTGCATCAGGAGAAGGAGGCTGTAAGAATGGCCTCGTGCTGCTGATGGTGGAGAATACTGATGCCCACAGCAGGGGCAGCCAGAGGAGGCCTACTGACCAACCGCAGCTAAGGAGACAAAAAGCAAAACCCCACCATAGGCTTTTACACAGAATTATACTGATTATGGTGCAAAATATCAGATAAGTCAAACAAACATTGACACTTCCTTACCTTACAGCCGAGCTGTTTTTCAAACCGGGGAGACACAAAAAACCAGCTTCCCATGTTCTGCGGCTCTTCTTGACTCCAGATAAACTCTATTGGTAAAAAGTTTACATAAGGTTTAAAAATAAATTGAGATTCTGCACAAGCCATATACTGGGATTACACCCACATTGTATATAGAATGTCTTTCTGCCCTGGTATAAGAATTTCTCTTGAATTAAAAGTCTCGACCACGCTCCAACCTGTCAAAGCACCCGGGCACAACTCCCTCAACTCCCTTTGAGATGAACTGAAACCCTGAACTTCAGACCCAATTCTCACTAACGCTCATGTGGCTGATCACAAAAACTCCACGGTCTCGGTGTAATAGCGTGTTTTTTGTATTTCAAAGCCCAATTTTAACTCGTCTCTCGTCATCATACACTGAAACGGAGTGCGCCTGGTATCCGACCCTCCAGTAGTGTAAATCGCTATGTTTTGCAAAAATATGTACTGTAATTTGTTAATTGTATAAAAAAAAAAAATATATATATATAATACCGCACACTGGTCACCATTCTTCTGAATAGGCAAGGCCACGTCTAGACGATATTTTCAAGTTACAATGGGGGCATCGGAACGCATCTCCAAGTTGGGGAACTACATGTATAGCGGACTCTGTAAAAAATCTATAAAATATTCGCTTCATAACTTCATGCTCCAGCGCCGTGATTGGCTGGTCGGCTTTATCATGCGCATCATGGATACTTTGGTTTATCGTGGATAGAAAGAAATTGATTCCTCTCTAAAATAAAGCAAACACTAATATTTCAAGAAAATGTAAAGAAAAAGAAACCGAATACAATCTGTAAACCTTGTCATTATTTCTGATTTGGCAAAACAGAAGACGAAAGATGGAGGTCATGGCAACGGCTCACCTTTGGCATTACTGTATTTGCTGAGCTCTTGCTGTAGGGCGTCTGTGGGGAAAGGGCAAAGCTCCTCCACTCTGATCAGCGCTGTGTTCTTACTCGCCTCGGGCAGCGTCTCTCGTTGCTTCAGCAGCGCATAATAGTGCTTACCTGAGCAAAGAAGCACTCGCTGCACACTTGCGACACACCGCATACAAAACGTCAAGATTATTAAAAGGTCGAACGGATTATTTTTCGAGCATGACGAAACATCGACAAAATGCGTTTCTTCGTCGCACGACTTACCTCTCGGGAATTACTGAGGTGTCGCCTATTACGGGCTTGAAGCACGTTCCAGGTCCCATTTCCTCTAAGCTCGACACTGCCCCCTAGTGTTACATGAGGAAAACGTTATCAGCTGGCACACTGAGTCACTGGTTGAAATAATAAATAAATAAATAAATAAATCTAAAACAGTGCACTGTTGGACAATTATCGAATGCTAAACTCACCGAAAAACGCAGCAGTGTTTTAGGGGATGCCACGATGAGCGGTTTGCGGAAGTTTCGGATCATTTGTCTTCGCAGCAGGTGGAAGTACTGAGCCGGAGTTGTTGGATTTACCACGGCCATATTTACTACGTCACCATCGATGCCTTCCTCTTTACTGTCACACAGCTGTTTCGAGGGGGGGGGAAGAAAGGCGATTAATAACACAAGCTGTCAATTACTTAAGCAGGATGAGTTCTGGATTTAAGTTGATAAGACACGAGGTGCTCACTTGTAAGAAACGCTCGATGCGGCAGGACGAGTGCTCCGGTCCAGCTCCATCGTAGCCGTGTGGGAGCAGGATGACCATGCCGCTCTGCAGCAACCACTTAGCCTCACCTAGAAGAATACAAATAAATAAATGCATAAACAAATAAGACCTACATAAGGATCCACAGCTAAAAAAACTCATAACGGCTTCCAAAATATAAAGTCTAGTGTATTTGTATTTATTTATTTATTGTTTTTATCTACACTCACTTTTCAGGCTTCTACACAATTATAAATTCTTGTACCTCCAGAGATAAAGGTGTCAAAGATGATTTGCGCTCCATTGAAGAAATCTCCAAACTGAGCTTCCCATATAGGAAGCAATTTCGGCTGTTCGATGCTCATTCCGTACTCAAAACCCAACACTGCCTCTTCAGACAGTGCACTGTTACACACCTGAAACGAAACGCACGTGCAGCTCATACACAGCGACCACAACACTGATGCAGAACCGGAAATATGAATTTTGTAAAATGGATACAGAATCAACCAGAGTTAAATGTGTATTCGATTCATTCGATCATTACTTGATCTTGATCTGACCTCCAGATGGCCTTTTTGTTGCGGGTCAATGTGATTGAGAGGAATGTACATGTCATTGGACTCCTGGCACACGACCATGGCATGGCGTTGACTGAATGTACCACGACCGACATCCTGGCCACTGATCCGCACGTCGAAGCCTGCAATAAAGCAAGGAGGAAAAAAAAATACAAAAAATTTAAAAATGAAGTACGAATGAGTTACGAAGGTTCGACTTACGATTGTTTGATCTTACGATGATGATCGAGTTACGACAAAATTGTAAAAATACATGTAGTTCCCCGACTTAAGATGGAGACGTGTTTTGTTGACAGGGTCGAGACATGGTCCAGCCTAGCTAGAAACTTTAAAAGAATGTATGAGGTACTAGAATTTGTTAAAAATTTACAAAGTACATTACATAATTTAGCAAAACAGACCCAGTCACACTACTGTAATTAGACATTTGACAGTATATATGCATGGGCGCTCACTGTTTGCTCTGTTTTAGTGTCTGGCGATGCCGCTAAAAAGGAGACCACTGTTAAAATGGGCTTTAAAACACAAAAAATCGGGGCTCTACACTGAGAATTAGCGCTACAACAACTAATCGAAAAATCGATTATCGGTTATTGATTAGTTGGGCTGCTCATGTTACGGGTTTGTGTGCTGGCAAGATAAGTCAGAGAGCACAGGGTCAACCGGTAGCAAGAAAAAAAAAAAGTGTCCCCCCCTCCCCAGCTTGTTTGGGATGGAAGTACCACAGTGAAGCACGAGCACATGAAAAGATCATGTTACGGGTTTGTGCGCTGGCAAGATAAGTCAGAGAGCACAGGGTCAACCGGTAGCAAGAAAAAAAAAAAGTGTCCCCCCCTCCCCAGCTTGTTTGGGATGGAAGTACCACAGTGAAGCACGAGCACATGAAAAGAAAACAATGGTGTGACAGATGAAGGCGAAACATCAGCACGGTGAGCAAAAACTGTAGCATCCTCATCGTGTGAAAACAGTTTGATGAAGCGCTACTGCGAAAACTGTTTGTTTGTATCTTCAGGACAGTCGTACTGAATCTGTTGTGTCGTGACTCGCGAGCATCAGGTTGCGCAATCAGCTCGCTCGAGACATCGTGCTGGATTCAATTAAACTCTAAATCTAAAAGCAGCAAATAACAGCAGCAGTAAACGATCACTTTTTAGTCACTGTTGCGGTTTTCAGCGAATGATGACGCATTTATTCTCCAATGCATTTATTATTATTATTATCATTTTTTTTTAATCAAGCCTGTTAGTTTCTCTTTTTTATTGCGCTCGTCTACTACAACTGTTAACTGATCTGTTTTTTAAAAGGCGATTTACTGCGGCTTTACTACGTTCAAACGCTTGTTTATAATGTTTGTATATATATAATTTATGTATAGATCATTGAATTACTATACAAAATTCAATTCATTATATATTCTGGATGTTTATATCTTTACACGTATACAAAATGTCTGAATTAAAAATAAATAAATTGGCCAAAACAATATTATTTTTTTAAGCACGGTTGTCAATTTGCCATCTGCAACTATCATTAAAAACAAAGATTTTTTTTTTCTTTACACAGAAAGAAAAAACCAGCATGAGTGTATTTGTTCAAAAGAGAAGCCCCCCCCCTCCCCCCTTCACTCCTCAACAAGCAGCGACAATAAGCCTTAAAATGTCAAAATTACATTATAGTAAAACTCAATTTTTATAGAGTTATAATAAGCAAATGCATCTTATAAGAAGCAGAAGCATCCTGTCAGCTTTTCAACATATCGTTTTCCTGCCGCATGAAATTTTAATGATGTCGTATCGCTATAGTTGTCGCAAGATCGAAAAATTCGTACGATACGTTGGGACGCTGCCAGGATTTCCATGTGCACACATACATATATATGAGTAAAGTTTATTCTGCTAAATGATGTTCTGTAACTTGTTAAATCATTAACTAATGACAGTATACTGTAATACCCCATACTGATCACTATTCTGTAAGACTCCTGGGTAGGCTGGACCACGTCTCGACATTCGAGTTCTGATGAGGTCATGGTGATGGAAATTCAACTTGTGTGAGAATCCTGGTAACATCTTGTCGATATTTCCAAGTCGGGGAAATACCCGTATTATTAGGATTGACCCAAGCATTTATCAATGAAAGGATTACTATGCAGTTTGAAAGCGGCTTGGAAATCTGCTTACCCTGAGTGAGAAGAGTGCCGAATGCCAGCGCCTCGGCAGTAGACCAGTCCAGCGCGGTTCCTACTTCGAGTTTTTGGAGTCTCGACTGCGAAGTTCAGTGAGAAAAGATCAGAACACCAGAGACACGAACAACTATAGATATCAGTGTCATGGTCAAGTGTCCACATACTTTTAGAAAGGTAATAAAAAGGAAATGACCTGAACATCGAAGCAGGTCACACATAGGAGGAAGTGCAAAACCTCTACCTTTATATGCGTCTTCACAAGGTGACTGTGCACCTCGATCTCCTCAGGGATCTCCACCGATTTTGCTCCCACATACTGCAGCAGGGGAACAGTTACACCAGTGTCCCAGGCTGAAACTCTGTTCTGTGGCTCGACCAGATCACCCCAACGGCCCTGCAGGTTGGTGGGTGGGGGGCTGAAGAAAGTCATGTTAGCCAGACGATCATTGAGGTAAGAGTGGTAGGCTGTTTTAATCTGACCGCGTTCTTCATCAGTCATTAGTCCCTCTGAGATCAGCTGCTCGGTGTAGGAATCGGGGATGCTCTTCCTTGTTCTATAAATCAGAGAGTTGGTTTAAATTAGAATGTATTCATGGACCACGTAATGGAAGTCAGAACAGACCGTGAGCTCACCGGATGATTTTATACATGGCAGGGTTTGTGAAAAACGGCTCGTCCAGCTCGTTGTGACCCCACTGACGGTAGCACAGCAGGTCCACTATGACGTCCTTCCTGAAGCGCCTCTGATACTCGACAGCTAACCGTGTGGCTCTGAGGACCTCTTCAACGTCGTCGCCATTTACATGGATCACAGCACAGTCCACCATCTTACCTGGAAGAAACAAGAAAAGTCCGTCACATGACATGCGTGTAAAAATTTAAAGTTCTTTTCTCCCTCCATTTTCATTCAGTACATTTATTGGCCTGCAGGTGGCAATGTTTCCTTTTTAGTAGTTACTTAAAACAAATACAGGCAGTCCCAGAGTTACTATACACTAAATCATGGGTCTTTAACCTATATTGCTTGAGGTCCAGTAAATAAACCCTTCTCACCAGCTGAGATCCGGACAATTATATACCTAAAAACATTTTCTAATAAAATGTGCTGAGAAAGTTGATTAGCTTCATCATGGTATCCATAACTTCTGCACACTCTTCTGACAGACCAGTAGAAAATACAGTGATGTGAGCAGAGGACTGGATTTTCCTCGTTCATCCAAGTCAGTGCTCCCTTTTTCTTTTCCTAGCATGAATAGTGCTCTATCAGTTGTGATGGACACGTTTCAGGCTGATCCTTCTTAGCGTTAACATCTCTTTTATGGCCATTATATGTCTTCTCCTCTAGTGTGTGTTGTAAGTGCGTTAACACCTAAGATGTCCTCAATGAAATCTTTCCTCCTGCATAGTGAGATTTGATGTACAGCACAAGCTGAGCGTCATCATTAATATCATTGCCAAAGCTTTGCATCCTGTGCTAATATTTCAGCTCTTCTTGTAGCTGGTGCAACTGAAAAGGGTGTTGAATTTTTTATCAGTTCATGTCCAGTTAAAAGTGTTTCACACACACCCTCCATGCACTACTTTACTATTTCCCCCTCTGTAAAGCGTTTTTCCGAAAATCCACTGTATTCTCAGTAGAACACTTCTATTCTGGTTGTTGGGCTGTGAGTGAGTGAGTGCGAGAGAGAGAGAGAAAGAGAGATAGAACCCGTGTAGATCGCTCGCTTTTCCGTGCCCTTACTTCGGACTGCGGGTACGTTTCTTCCAAGCGTCTATGTTTAGTTTCGTAATGGCGTTTCATGTTTCCACTTTGACAACCGCAACAGACTCTGAGCGAGTGAGACACACTGGCCTCGTGCAGCTCGATGCAGGAAGGATAAATGCGTATCTCTCCACACGGTCCTCTCTGAAAAACTCAGCATCAACTTTCCTTATTTTTGAGAACGCCTTTGTTTTTCACTCGCTGATCAAAGCACCGGTGATCGAAGTAGCGACTCGTGGCGCCGTACGACCCAAACGGCTCTACTGAGCTCACCTTGATGTGTCTGATATCAAATGTGATTTTATTAGAAAATAGCGTTTTCTATATATTTATTTCATTACGTTAAAAGGCTTCGCGGTCCGGCTGGACGCATCTTGTGGACCGGATTCCGCCAGTGGGCGACTCCTGCACTAAATTATGTACTGAACAAATGACAGTACGCTAATTGATACTGATCACCATTTTTTAAGACTCCTGTGTAGGCTTGGCTTTGTTTTTATCTTATGATAGATTAAGTTACAATGGACACTCGACCATGTGCTTTTTGAACATCTAATTCCACATTTGATGCCCATTTGTCGTCATAATAACTTCCACTCTTTACTCTTCTAGATTTTGGAGATTTAAACACATTCGGCCACAAGAGTGTTAAGTCACGTCAGGTACTGATGTAAGGTGAAGAGACCTGGGGTGGAGTCAGTGTTCCAATTCATCCCAAAAGTGTTTAGTAGGGTTGAGGTCAATGCACTAAAGTACCGTATTTTCCGGATTATAAGCCGCTACTTTTTTTACCCCACGCTTGGAAACCCACGGCTTAAACAACGAAGCGGCTATTTTATGGATTTTTTCTGGGTTTTTCCCGCTTTCACAAACTTCAAGCCAAAAAACTGAACCCTATAACATTAGACCAATGAAATTGGCGAACGAGTTCAGGTGAACCAATGAAACCTTTTATATAAAATCAGATGCGCTCCCACTGAATCGGGCCGCACCACATCATAAATATGGAAGAGGTTCCTCTGATGTTTGACCTGCCGTAGTGTAAACTCAGTACAGACATGAGTCTACACTGAGTTTACACTGCGGCTTATAGACAGGTGCGGCTTATTTATGTTCAAAATAAAACTCTTTGTCAAATTCAGTGGGTGCGGCTTATATATGGGTGCACCTAATAGTCTGCAAATTACAGTAGGCCACTTAAGATTGTCCACTTCAGCCCATGTAAAGCATATCTTCACGCAGCTGGGCTTTGTGCACAGGGAAACGGTTTGGGTCTCATAGTTTAAGTGATTTTTTTTAATGCCTTTCATGTCCTCCTTTAAAATGCACACTTCGGTCTGCTTTCTACGTACTGTACTATATATAGAATTAATCCTGGAACCTACCAATGTCACTGCAGTACAAGGACGAGCGAGCTCTCTCAGAGGGAGTGGTGTAGCCTACTTGGTTGTTCACAATAAGGTGGATGCTTCCACCGACTCTGAAGTGAGGGAGCTTCGACAGGGTGAAGGTTTCTGGTACGATTCCTTGTCCGGAGAACGAGGCATCACCATGGACCTGAAGACATTGCAAAAAAGAATTTCAAAAGCACATTTTTGTTTTTTTGAACAGAAAATAATCATAAGTCAGACAAAGCATCTGTTGTAGAGGAACAAAAATATAGAAATACCGCTATGCTAGCATTCATTTTTACACCTGAAAAACAAAAAGTCCCGGTGTGACTTGAACACGCCTCGTAGATAAGAAGCATAACATATACTATAAGTGGTATTGTGACTAAAAACAAAAAGCTGAGGGAATAATTTCGCTCGTACAGCAAAAACTACAAATCTCCAGAAGGTTTCTATACACACACACACACACACACAGGCTAAAATCACAGTATCTGCTTTCTTTATATGATTGGCAGAGGTGGAAAGTAGTGAAGTACAAATACTTTGTTACTGTATTTAAGTAGATTTTTCTAGTATCAGTATTTTACTACACCAGTTATTTTTCGGACAACTTTTTACTTTCACTCCTTTCTATTAATTAGGCGTGTAACGGTACACGTATTTGTACAGTAATATTTCAGTAAAGGGCTTTCGGTTTTGGGGCACATGTACCGAATGCAAATCGCTTTTATGTGCGGAACAATCAGAGTTCTCTCAGGAAAGTTTGTTTTGTTTTCTGCAAATTCGAAATCGCATTTCAGGTTGCTTCGTTCCGACTGAATCGGGCCGCACCACATAATAAATATGGAAGAGGTTCCTCTGATGTTTGACCTGCCGTAGTGTAAACTCAGTACAGACATGAGTCTACACTGAGTTTACACTGCGGCTTATAGACAGGTGCGGCTTATTTATGTTCAAAATAAAACTCTTTGTCAAATTCAGTGGCTGCGGCTTATATATGGGTGCGCCTAATAGTCTGCAAATTACAGTAGGCCACTTAAGATTGTCCACTTCAGCCCATCTTCATGCAGCTGGGCTTTGTGCACAGGGAAACGGTTTGGGTCTCGTAGTTTAAGTGATTTTTTTTAATGCCTTTCATGTCCTCCTTTAAAATGCACACTTCGGTCTGGTTTCTATGTACTGTACTATATATAGAATTAATCCTGGAACCTACCAATGTCACTGCAGTACAAGGACGAGCGAGCTCTCTCAGAGGGAGTGGTGTAGCCTACTTGGTTGTTCACAATAAGGTGGATGCTTCCACCGACTCTGAAGTGAGGGAGTCTGGACAGGGTGAAGGTTTCTGGTACGATTCCTTGTCCGGAGAACGAGGCATCACCATGGACCTGAAGACATTGCGAGAAAGAATTTCAAAAGCACATTTTTGGTTTCTTGAACTGAAAATAATCATTAGTCAGACAAAGCATCTGTTGTAGAGGAACAAAAATATAGAAATATTAGGGAGATCAAATCAAAACAAGACTTTTCTTTGGAAACCTTAGTTATTTTTTTGACATTCTCGCCTGCTATATTTTGTTCGCCACCTATCAGTAATGGGACACACTAACCATTCACTACTACGTGTAGTACCGCCATGCTAGCATTCATTTTTACACCTGAATAACTAAAAGTCCTGGTTTGACTTGAACGGCCCTCGTAGATAAGAAGCATTTCATATACTATAAGCGGTATTGTGACTAAAAACACAAAGCTGAAGGAATCATTTCGCTCATACAGCAAAAACTACAAATCTCCAGAAGGTTTATATACACACACACACACACACACACACACACACACACACACACACACACACACACACACACACAGACTAAAATCACAGTATCTGCTTTCTTTATATGATTGGCAGAGGTGGGAAGTAGTGAAGTACAAATACTTTGTTACTGTACTAGATTTTTCTAGTATCAGTACTTTACTTCACTGCTTATTTTTCGGACAACTTTTTACTTTCACTCCTTTCTATTAATTAGGCGTGTAGCGGTACACGTATTTGTACGGTAATATTTCAGTAAAGGGCTTTCGGTTTTGGGGCACATGTACCGAATGCAAATCGCTTTTATGTGCGGAACAATCAGAGTTCTCTCAGGAAAGTTTGTTTTGTTTTCTGCAAATTCGAAATCGCATTTCAGGTTGCTTCGTTCCGCAATAGAAGAAAAGACGATTTACGCTTCTTAATTTATAAGTAAATTTTCTTCAAATAAATGTTACATATACAAACTAGAGTCTTTTTATCGACATGGAACGCATTATCCTATTTTACATTAATTTATATGGGAAAAAGCGTTTCGCTTAACGAGTGTTTCGCATTACGAGTAAGATTCTGGAACAAATTCTGCTCGTTATGGCGAGATGCCACTGTATTAACATATTAACGTGATATGAGGTCCAGTTACCAGCGTGACACCAAAAACTGGTAGTTGCAAAGCCTAATTTTTACATTTAGCCCAAACTTCTTTACTTTAACTTGTGAAAAGGTGTAATCAGTACAATGTGTGTACTTTTGCCATATAGCTTTTTTTATTTTTTTTTTAAGAAATTAAATTGAGAAAGAATTATGTGGTCATCAGATGACCTACATGTAAGTTGACGATCTGGAAGATTTTTGATTATGCAGTTGTTATTAAAAAAATAAAATAAAAAATTGCGGAGCAGCCAAGAAATCAGCAAAAATAAATAAATAAATAAATAAATAAATTTAAGCTAAAGCCCTAGGAACCATATCCAAAATAAAATACGAGTTGTTTCTGCACAACCACTTGTAAGCAAACACAAATCATCATACAACCTGATTTCATTCGCATAAAGGAGCCGATTCCCCGATAATTGATAATGTGTTCATTTCAAACTTCAAGTTTTGGAGCAAAAAAGCCAAAATGCATTCAGCATCCAAGTGTTTGAGAGTCGACCAATAGATATTGATCCTCGTATTGAATTTAATCAGCGATTGAGACCAGTGTTTACTGAAATATATAGTGAGTGACAGATTTTGCATTGTCTATTGCAAACAGGTTTTAGAATAGACAATGATCTTCTTCTAGATTTTCTTCAAAGCAAACGCTCTAGAGTCTGGATTTCACCAAAAACACAACCGTTCCTATTGCGCGTTTGCCATTTGTTGCACTTCTTCATCCAAACGGAAGGTCTTTTCACCCAGTTCCTCCCCAAAAGCAGGATGTTGCTGATTGCTGATGACTCATGTAAAATTACAGCTTTGTAGATTCTGTTTCCCAAATTTATTTCACGATCTTAAGGTTTTCTTTTGACTCGGTGTTTTCGGTGGAAAAAAGATAAGTGCAGAAACGCATGATCGCATGACCTATTGTCGGTGGTTGGGACATATTTTAAACATGTATCTTAAAAATAAAGAATTAAAAAAAACTATAATAATATATGTAGTAATGATATTAGATAAGATAAATAATTAGTTTTATCAGTTAAAAGTGCAGACATGCTAAGAATAATGCTGCAAACTAAAGGTTGACAGATGAATCGGCACAGATAGTTGATTGCTGTAACTATTGGAGAGCGCCCTCTGGAGGTGAATCACTGACGCCATGTGCAATTTCGATCTAACAGAGCTATCGGTCAACCTCTAATGCATACCAATAAATCGTCTATAAAATGATTAATACAGCGATTCCATACCATAAGGGCAGATTTAAAATATAAAACCTTTGTACCTGCACCTAAAACTAATCTAAGAAACGGATGAATGTAGCTGAAGATGGAAAAAGAAAAAGCAACCGTGATGAGCTTTCATGCAGAAATTCCAAAAGTACCTGCAGACAGATGACTTTGTCTCCAGGCCGAGCGTGGCTGTCGTTAGAGTAATCCCCATCCTTCCTGATCTGTTGTCGGCCACGCGTTTTGCCCTGAGTAACTGGATTGATGGCCTCTAAATGGGATGGGTTGGGAAGCATAGTCACGTGCAGAGGGTGTTCAGCGCCCACTTCCAAATCCACAGAGGAGGTGAGGTGAGAGAGGACGTCCCCGATGGCCGGCGAGTTCTCGGGAAATTCGCTGAGGCCTCTCATTTTACGAAACATCAACTGGATTTTAAAAGAAAGAAAGAAATGTGAATGGGATGATGTTGGAATCAAGTTACCAGAGTCATGTATTATTGATCAAAAGATCCCCAAAACACATTTATTTATTATTCTATTTTTTTTTTAAATGTCTGTGATTATAATCCAAAACACATTATCTATCTATCTATCTATCTATCTATCTATCTATCTATCTACAAATAGTGCATACATTTCTTTAAATTACTTTTCCGTTCCTTATGATCTGCGCTTTGAAGAAAAATTTAAATAAGTAAGGATGGGCTTTAGTGCTGATCACCATCCCTGAGAACTGTAATGTATGCACCCCTCACATTACAACAACCACTGCAGCATACCTTCTTAAGGAAAAAAAACTATAGGGACACTATAAAAATTAAACTTGGATATATTTAGGTCAATGGGCAGCTATTATAGCAGTATAGATTTATTGTCCTCTGGGAATAACCCCCAGTGAGTACACCCTAAATGCACATGTCAAAACTGTGTCAAAAGTGTCAACATTTTTCAATATTCCTTGATCCTCTTGGGCATGGAATTCCCCAATGACATCATGAATCTGCTGGATGTCAGACACATGGATGCCCCCACAGGTGCTACCCCAACAGGCATACATGGCCACTCAATGACCTTTACCAAGCGCAGTTGTCATCTTTTGGGTGTGTTTGAGGTCATGTTGGAAAACTGCTGTTCATCCAGTGGTCAGTGTGAGAGAACTGTACACAAAGCACCAAATTGTACCTGATCTTATAAAAGATACACAAATTTGTATGGTCCTGTCAAGCAGACAAAAAAACATGAACATGATGAATAGGACATGCGGCTTTCCAGGGTTAAGCAACATACAGCTGTTACTTAGGGTGTACTCACTTTTGTTGCCAGTTATTTAGACCAGTAATCCCCAATCCCCGAACTGTACAGGTTTACTGTCCTCTAAAAAAATAACTCAACATACAGCCAAGTTTCATTTCTATAGTATTGTCCCGTTAGAAAGATATATTAAAACAGTTGCTGAAATGTGAGGGGTGCACTTATTTTTGAGAGATGACATTTGACATTACATGAGTATGCCAATATGGATTTTCAATTCTCACTGAAAAAAATACTCGCGAATAATTCGTTTGTTTTCTGGATGCTGTTTTGCAATCGTGTGTTAGAAAACTTTGCTTCATCATGCCAAGGCAAGATCACAAAGATTGAATATAGAAACATTGCAATACAGCTCCAATTTGGGTTAATTATCAACTTATGGAATGAATCAATAGAAGATATATGAAGGATTTCGAACTCAACATTAATTGGAGCACTGAAAAAAACGTTCACAGGAAATACAGTGAAGAGTTTTTCCTCAGGAAGTAATCATAACCATTTAGTTGAATGAAAAAATGTGTTCCATCAGGTTTTCTGCCGTTTCTTAAGGTTTACTGACATGTTATTACATGTTGTCTCGCTGTATCTTATTCCTTGTTGCTCAAGGTTGGATAAAACCTGGCCGGCAGGCTATTCCCAAAATACCCCTACGCTCCTAAAGGAAGCGCAAAATATTTCACCTGTTACACCGTGTAACAGACACTGTCTTTTATTAAAGCCTGTGTAAAGTTCATTAGTTTCAGTGTATAAGCCTGCGGCTTATAGACAGGTGCGGCTTCTTTATGTTCAAAATAAAAATCTTTGTTAAATTCAGTGGGTGCGGCTTATATTTGCGCTTAAAAGTCCGGGAAATTACGGTAATTACATTGTGGATGGCTCATCCTTCCACAAAATTATTATTATTATTTTTTTTCTAACCTCTGGTGGGAAGTGCAAAAGTCCGGTGAGCAAGTTGAGGCGTCCGCGGTGAGGCATTCCCATGACCACGTCCGTTACGCCACTCTTCCCAGCCGAACGGAAAAGCTCAGAGAAAAATCCCATCATGCTCTCTGCTCCCTCTCCACCATACCGCTTCACTGTTGCAAACTTAGTGCCTAGAAAGTGGTCGAATTCCTAGAAATCATAAAACAAACAAGATTAGATCAAATCTTTGAGGCACGACTTTCCAAATACGATCGATTCCTAGAATAAAACCAAACGTAACATGAGAAAGGTCAGATATCATAATGCAGGAATATCCCAAATATAAAAAAAAACACTTCCATAGCCATGGAAAATATTGATTTCTGATTGGCTGGATGGTGTTAAAACAGACCTGGACAGACCTGTACCTGACTGATACTGTGATGTTCTTTATTACTGCCTTCTCTTGTTTCAGCAAACGCTGTCATGTGTTTTCGTTTGTTTACATCCCTACGTTAGACTGGCTTTAGCAATTCACGTGTAAAGTTCAAGAGTCATCTTAGGAGTTTTTTTAGGAGCTCATAGAACTGCTACAATGCGAGACCAACGTTTGTGCGTGACACGTTGACATTTCATATTCCTATAAAATCATAAAATAACTTTGCTTTAGGTACCACTTTATTCATGTCAGATTCAGAGCGGATCCTGAACCAATCCTGGGAACACGTTACACAAAGCAGAATACACTTCGTTTGGGATGCCAGTGTATAACAACACATTATGCACACATTTTAACATAAAAGAGGGCAATTGTCTGTGTGGACAAGCCACCTACTGTCAGGTTAATACAGTATAAAACCACAGAACCTCACGCCAGACACACATAGTATTGACTGATACAATCTCCCCCTAAGGGCTGAGAGTCACCTGAAAATGGCATTACTGATTATATTAATGATGATATGTCTGTGTACTCTCAAATTATTCATGAGGCCAAAGGTCATGCAACCTAAACACAAGGGTGACTGTCTGGATCCCTACAGTGAAACAGAACACCAGGTTCACTCCAGAGAGTCTAAAAACCTGGATTGCACAAACAGTACAGTGCATGTACATTGGTTTTTCACTTATCAGAGGTAGTAGGTCAGTGGTTAAGGCATCAGACTTTGGATTGGAAGGTCATTCTTACCACCACCAAGCTGGACCCTTGAGCAAGGGGTCACTCTGGGTAAGGGCAACCGCGGAAAAGCCATAAATGTAATGTAACATAAATTTCACCCCTTGGCTTTCAGTGGTGTCATGCCTGCATCAATTCACCTCTTAATACCAACATTATGTCACCACCAATATTAACCAAATGAACACAATTCAACAAATCTCCTTTCACTGTAGCCACAGCTGCATCTCCCACATACATCTCTAGAAGAAGCATCAATATTAACCTCATAAAATGACCCTGGGTTTTCTGTGTATTATTTACTGTAGTATTGGAGATTTGAAACGAAGGCAAATTGTGCAAATTCTACAGGAAAGAAAACGCAGAAGGAAAGAAAAAGCGTAACCACTGTTCTGAACTGTTTTGACCGATCAAATGTAACTGCAAATTAAACCGGCACTCCTACAGGCTGCACACCTGAGAGAAAAGCTACGAAATAAAGAGAACAGACGACTGGAAATAATTAAATACATTTTCATAAACAGAGAATATATTCAAATGTAAGTCAGGGGTTTTGGTAATTTCACAGAGAGGTCTGATCCCTGATCAGGACATGTGAATCAATCTAAAAGGAAATACGAGATTATGTTATAATATATATATATCTTTATCAATTTAAAATGAAAACATAAATAAATTATAGAGATAATAAACACTTATAAACACATACGCGTGTGTGTGTGTGTAATATATATATATATAAAAAACACACACACACACACACACACAGCATTTGGCGCACACACACAGAGATATAGATATACAGACAGACAGACAGACAGACGTTAGTAGATAAAGTTAGTAGCAATGTTACTCGATAGATAGATAGATAGATAGATAGATAGATAGATAGATAGATAGATAGAGTTAGTAGCAATGTTGATAGATAGATAGATAGATAGATAGATAGATAGATAGATAGATAGATAGTAGCAATGTTACTCGATAGATAGATAGATAGATAGATAGATAGATGCAATGTTACTTAATAGATAGATAGATAGATAGATAGATAGATAGATAGATAGACAGACAGACAGACTTTTTTCCCATTTACTTAATGAATCCTGCTCTCCCGGCTCATGTACCTGTGACTCCAGCATGAGTTTCGCCAGCTCCTTCCTCTCTTCAGCAGTAAAGCTCTCCTTCTTTAGCTCCTCAAATCGATCCGTGAGCCAAACACTCTCCTCCAGACTCTGCAGCTGACTGGTCTCCACAGAGATCCTACCGCAATAGGTGGTCTCCAAATACGAAACCACCTCCTCGGTTCGGGCCTCGGCTTTTCCGAAGTGCCTCAAACCTGCCCGAGGAAACCAGAATAATGCAATGTGGAAAAGATTTTATTTAATTTTTTATGTACATTTTTGAGAAACAGTGTGTACCGGATGTCCTGAGGGTTCCTGGGAGGCTGCCATCAAGGAGGCTGATCTCTGGCACTTTGTCCATAAGAGGTGCATTGGGCATTAAAGGGTTAATTCTAGCAGCTTTGTGCCCGTGTGTGCGATAGGCCTCAACCAAGCGAGCCAGGCCATGGTCTGGATACACAAAGTACAGATTTAGTTACATGTTTTATGTACAGCTTCGAGAAAATCCTGAGAATGACGTATATATGGGGGATAAATAGAAGATGGAAGAAATGAAGACGTTGTTAAAGTATGCTGAAATAAGTAGAACAGATAAAATTTAATATTAAACCTAAACACACACACACACACACACACACACACACACACACACACACCAAATAAGATCAGACAAATGCAAACTTTTTAATTTATTTAATCAAATTAATTTGTGCCAATTGAATCTATTACTCAATTTAATTAAAGTGTATTTTACTTGAATAAAATATTATATATTATTTATCCTTTTTATTTGTGTATTGTTTTGAGAATGTAAACTGTTGATGTTTCACAAATATTTATAAAAATAAACTGCGTTATATATAATAATAATAATAATAAAAAAAAATATAATAATAATTTGAGAAAAATAAAAAATAAAACAAATACAGAAATATATAAATAAAAGGGAAACTCAAAACCTACATGCCTTTTATACCAGTTACACAAGCTTACTGGAATAACCCCCAGGTGATTTCCAGTAGAGAATCTTGCATGGTGCTGTAGCTGTGAATGCCTTTGTTAATAAGATCAATCCCACAGTAAGTGATTCAAGTCCTTTCTGTTTAGAGAGAGAAACTATATGTATATAATTGCTTTATGGACTGTAAAAGACTCTCACCTCTCTTTATTCTCTTACATTTATTCTTTTCTTTTCTGAAAGTAACCTTTTTAAAGCGCTGTT
>MU557501.1:1471557-1507946 GCA_024362625.1 Silurus asotus
ATATAGGACATTTTAATTAGTTACTTGATGTTAACGAGTTACTTGATGTGATGTCGTGTGCAAATTTAAATGTTTTATTAATATGTAAATAATCTGAAAAATAAGTGTTCTAAATCACATTAAAAGGTTGATTGAGATACTATGTTAATCTTTTTCAGCAATTGTATTGAGAAAAATCTGGTTGAAAAAAAAATTATATATATATATTGATATTAATATATTGAACAATTCTTTTTTATTTATTTTGGTCACCCTAAAGTAATTGATAGATAGCAAAAATAGCATTGCTTTTATTTCTAAACCTTATGAAAAATTGCCCTACTTTTGCTTTCCTTCTAGCCACCAATCATAGTTAAACTTTAGACTGAAGGTACAGTTAAACATTACTCCTCCCACCAGTTGCACAATGTTCGCTCTAATTTTGGACAGTACTACAACTGAAGCAATGTCAGTTCACATATTTAGCAATAGATCACTGCACTGGAGATGCAATAAATGTCTTATTCTTATTCACAGCTCATTACTCCGTGTTAAATCTTCACTTTGTTAAGCATTAAATGGTCGGATGTTGTAAAATAGCATAGTAGTGGAAAAAAAAACCATGATATTTAGTGGCTTGCAAAAGTATTTAACGCTTACCCTATCCATCTGGATTACAAATATATATATACACACATACACACATACACACATACATATAGCAGGAAAGGTCAGGTTTCAGGTCACATGACCTTTCTTGCTATATGTGGTTCTTTTCCAAACTGTTACCACAAAGCTGGAGGTCTTTAGATGGCGCTATAATAACATTTTGCATTCACTGGAACTTGGAAACCCAAATCTGTTCCAGCATGGCAATGTCTCTGAACACAAACTGAGCTCCTGGAAGATCTGGTTTACATGCTTTGGAGAGAAAGATCTAGAGTGGCCTGCAACAGAGCTCTGATCTCATCCTTACTGAACTGATCCTTTGGAACGCTGACTGCACCCCAGGTCTCCTCACCTACATCACCTTTCGTAACACCCTTGTGGCTGATAAAAACAAATATCCATGAGCACACTCTAAAATCTAGTGGAACATCTTCCCAGAAGAGTTGAGGGAATTAGAAGAGCGAATGAGACTAAATGTGGAATGACCAGGTGACCCAATACTTTTGGAAAGATAGATAGCAATTTCAGTATTTCAGTGTTAATTCAACTCCAATAGAGTTAATGTTGTAATTAAGCCACATTGGAGGGTTTTTGAACATGAACCACCTTTTTAAGGTCATGCCACATCATCTCAATAGGATTCAGGTCAGGATATTGACTGGGCCACTCTAAAGTCTTCATTTTGTTTTTCTTCAGAGGTGGACTTGATGGTGTGTTTTGGATCATTGTCCTGCTGCAGAACCCAAGTTCGCTTCAGCTTGAGGTCACTAACAGATGGATGAATATTCTCCTTCAGTATTTTTTAGTAAACAGCAGAATTCATGGTCCCATTTATCACAGCAAATCTTCCAGGTCCTGAAGCAGCAAATCAGCCCCAGACCATCACACTACCACCACCAGATTTAGTGTATAATACTGTATATTTTACAGTATAATACTGTATATTTTACAGTATGATGTTCTTTTACAGTCTCTGTGTTACTTTTATGCCAGACGTAATGGGACACACACCTTCCAAAAAGTTAAACTTTTGTCTCGTCAGTTCTCAGTCTTGGTATCATCAAGATGTTTTCTGGCAAAACTGAGACGAACTTTATGTTTTTTTTGCTCAGCAGCGGTTTTCATCTTGGAACTGCAGACCATTTTTGCCCAGGCCTGCAGTTCTTTGGATGTTGTTGTGGGGTCTTTTGTGACCTCTTGGATAAGTCGTCATTGTGCTCTTGGAATAATTTTGGTTAGCCGGCCACTCCTAGGACGGTTCTCCACTGTTCCACGTTTTTGCTATTTGTGAATAATGGCTTTCATTGTGGTTCACACTCGAGTCCCAAAGCTTTAGAAATGTCTTTATAACATTTTCCTGATGGATCTAAATTACTTTCTTTCCCATTTGTTTCTGACATTTTTTTTGGCTCTCAGCATGCTGTCTAGCTTTTGAGGATCTTTTGGTCTACTTTACTTTGTCAGGCAGGTCCGATTTAAGAGATTCCTTGATTGTGAACAGGTGTGGCAGTAATCAGGCCTGGGTGTGGCTGGAGGAATTCAACTCAGGTGGGATAAACCACAGTTTTAAAAAGATTTTCACACAGGGCCATGTAGTTTTGGATTTTGTTTTCCCTCAATTTTAAAAACTGCATGTTGTGTTCACTTGTGTTATCTTTTACTAATAAAAAATCAGGGAGGGGGCAGACACATTTTTCCCACCACTGTATGTTTGTTCATCCATCTCATTAGAAAACTGTCTGTCATAAGGTCATAAAAAACATCAAATGAATCTGCTCTGTCCTCTACACAGTATGCATTCAAATAATCCTTAAAATAAAGAGTCCACTGCAAATCAGAATAAAAGCTTGATCATCACTTATAATGATGTTGGTCCTCTTTCTGAAATCTGAAATTTCCATATTTGTTTTACCACAAATAAAGAGATCAATCTGATATTGTGTTTCATACTTTTTTTACTCAGTTAGTGGTTGGGAGGTTGTAGCTCAGTGGTTAAGGCATTGGGCTTTGGCTCAGAAGGTCACATGTTTTACTTCCTCTACCACCATGCTGCCACTGCTGGGCCCTTGTTGGGCAAGACCCTAAACTCTTCCCTTAAACCTGTTCAGTTTTAAGTCGCCCTGGATAAGGGCATCTGCAAAATGCAGTAAATGTTGACACTTCACAGTATGCATTAACATGTACTCTTTTCCTCCTTCCTGGTGGCTCCATCCTCAGCATTCTTCTACCGATATACCCCATGTCTCTCCTCTGCACATGTCCAAACCATCTTAATTTCGCCTCCCTCACCTTGTCTCTAAAACGTCCTACATGCGCTGTCCCCAGCTCCACTTCCTGTATTTTACTCAATGTCTCTGTCTCTAAACCATACTAGCATTTAATCCAAGATCCTTGCTCTCATCCATTTTCACCCGACTTGGTCTGTTTTTTCTCTCAGTATAATTAAAACATTGGATCCTCTGTGGCAATGCTTCCAAAGACAGATACTTCTGGTAAACAAGGTATTGAAATACATGTTTCAGTTCATACTGCACTACACTATCAAGCAAATCGCATTGTCAACTGCATAGTTATTAGAAGTGTGGAAAGATGCAATGTATTGAGCAAGAATGTCTTTTTGACCCCAAATGTTGAATCCAACTTTGGAGTTTTCTACAGAGATGCACAATGCTGTGTATAGATTTATTTTTTATATGAAAAATCATGCAAGGGTCATCTTCAGTGAAGATAGATTGTAACTCATCTTTACTCTACAGCAATATGTACCACTGAAGGACCCAACAAAACCAGTCCATGTAAACCCAGCAAAGGCAGGTCAGAGAAAGGCACTTCAATTTCTTGTGCTTCAAGTGTATTCAAATTATCAATTAGAGGCCTTAGTGTATCATCAAATCCATATTTCTTCACGTCCTTTGAGTCTAAATGACTGAAATACAGCTGTTAACTGCCTATTTAACTTGACAATGAATGTCCTTTACAAGTTCCTCAATGGATTCTATACACACTGTTGGGTGGCAAATGGGGTGTCTATACAGATTGCTTGAGAAGATGAGGGCTCATCGGCTTCATTATGAATGTCCACATTGACAACAGTATTAATCCAAAAAAATGTTCCTGTGGAAATTATTAAGGTGTTCCTTGAAAACTCAAAACGTGCAACACGTAGCCTTAACTGCTGACTAAGCATATTTATAACCTAAATTGTTGCTCTGAGCTTCATGACTCTGGGATTTTCTTTGGCACTTCCAACGCAGATGTTGAACACTGTGGTTTGAATGAATGTGTATAAGTTGTAGATGGATTTGGGGTAGTTGACACTGAAGATGAAGTGTGCTCTGAAGAGTTCATCAAAAGCTGCCACTGATGTTTGCGCTTTGCAAGGAATGGGCTCTTGATCAAGGATAACATAGAACCTTTGGATGTTGTTCCTCTGCTCACCAACACACAGGATGAAGGTCTGTCCTGCACACCTGCATAGAAGGTTTCAGCACTGGTTCCAATCTGTAACAAAACAAATAAATATCTTGAGAAAAAGTGTTTAGCACTACTTAACAACTTTTGTTTTATGAAGCAAGGGTGTCAAAATAAAACCGTTAAAAAAATTGCATATCCGCAGATGTCTTACAACATGGTCAAAGGCTTGATATGAGATAATTTTGGCACTATTCTTGTGGCCTTTGGAGGTAGATGGAAGCATGTGAACCAGCAGTACAATACTTGACTGGTCACTGTCCCAGCCTAGAAGCAAAGTAGGAGACAAATCATAACTTTACATCTGAATTAAACATAGAAAAGAAGATATTGAGCAAAGTTTACCTGTCCCATCAGAGTTTTGCTCTGCACACAAGAGCTCTTCAACATGCTCATTAGAATTTAGGCTCGTGCAGGATCCTGGGTTTAAAATAATTGGGCCATTTTGCCAAAAGTCTGCCAGACACCTCCTCTCCAAACATCATGGTGAAGTCTTGTTCAATCTGCAGGAGAACACAATCATTTCAGTCTCATACAAATTGAAGTGAATACCTTAAGCAACTGTTCACTTGAAAAAAACGTGTATTACCAAACCAGGGTTGTCGAGGAATCATGGGAACACATCCAAGTCTATTGACGACTGTTGCTGATCCTGAACCAGTGACTGATGATATTGCAATGTGGCCCTCATCTTCTCTTTGATAATCGATCAGTTAAATGCTTCATAAAGGATATCGTTCATGACAATCCTCTCCAAGCAGTTGCATGTCAGTCAGAAGAAACTCGCCATACTATCTTGATCGGTAGCGCCGGTAGAGTTTCCAGCACAAGTGTTGCACTGGATGGTCTTTAGCCTCCAGGCCAAATAGCCACATCCAATCTGTGGATCATAGGAGTGTTCTTGTAAATTTTAAAGAGAAAAATCTATCTAATAAGTTAAGTTGTACTTCTTCCAAAAAATGTAATATGAGCCAGCCACTAGTGTAAAAACGTACATATCCATTGTCTGAATATGGATCTCTGCGGCTGGGAAATACAGAGACGATGCCAAGATTATATTACATGCGAACAATAGTTGGCAGGATCCTCCTTTAAAGTAGAAATTAATATTTGTATTATTTTTAAACCACAGATTTGTGTAATTGGCAGTGTAAGTTTAATTCATGATTTTATATCTGAATGTTTTGCTTCTTTTCCTTAGTTTTTGCTATCATCCCTACACTGGGTACCTGTTTCGATTACAAACTATTGCTACTTACCTACAAAGCCCTCAATGGTTCAGCCCACAGGTATCTCTTGTAACATGCTACAATCCATCATGCTCCTTGAGAGCCCAAAATTATGGACTTCTGGTAGTTCCTAGAATATCAAAGTCCACTAAAGGTGGTAAAAGATTCTTACATTTAGCTCCTAAACTTTGGAATAGTTTTCCTGACAGTGTTCAGGGCTCATACACACTTTCCCAGTTGTTAATACCATGAACAGGAGCTATGCTAATTCCTCTCCACTACTTCTCTTTATTTACCAATCTCGAGTCACCCTGAGGTTGCACCAGCTCAGGTTGTGTTCTACCTCATGAAGATTTTGGACCTTTAAAGAAGTAGATGAAGAGCCCACAAACATCCCGAACCATCTAGAGACGTACTAGCGCCATATGGATCCCACTTCATGTAAAGTTTGGACATTGGACCCTTTAATGTTTAAAGGCATGGAGAAGCTGGTGTTGGATGTATGATGATCTCAAATGTTAAGCTATTTTATAAGTCGTTCAAAAAGCTCCTGGTTCCATAACGTCAACTGACTGTATAAGACTGTAGAAAGGACATTACTTATAATCTCACACTCTGGTGCTCATGGTGGTTCTCACTCTCTGGTGTTTTGTATTGTTTAAGATTTATAATCACAATCTTGATATCAGCCAAATGAGGATGGGTTTCCCTTTTGAGTCTGGTTCCTCTCAAGGTTTCTTCCTTATAAGATCTAAGGGAGTTTTTCTTTTCCCCAGGCTGCTCATCAGGGATAAATACACATAATTCACTCTAATTTTGTAAAGCTGCTTTGAGACAATGTCCATTGTGAAAAGTGCTATGGAAATAAAACTGACTTGACTTGAGGTAGATTTTGCAAGTTACAAGTATTTTATTATATTTTTTATTATGTTTTAGCCCTTTATTATTCCTTTTTGTAATAAGATTCCTAAGTAGTCTGATTGTTTTTACTGTTATGCCTCATGATCAGTCTTTAAAAAAATATTTTATTTGCATAAACTACCAATGTGAACACTGAAGTCTTACCCATGAACCTCAATCGTGTCAGCCACAAGAAGGTTTACCATCTGTCTCCGTGTTCTATCTGTCAATGTCTTTGTTTTGTCATGATACTCTAAAATATTTTGTCCCCCTGCCTTAGAGTGGAGAGCATCTCTAACCATCTACAAGAATCGGAAATTTGTGGTTAGCCTTTTCAACGATAAAACCACAACCGAGCTGAACAAGATCTTAATGTCTGGAATTCAGTTACTCATATCATCTATAACAAAAGCGGTGGTTGCACACATTTTTGTTGATTCCCGTTCAGCATGGGTTCTGTTTCCTCTATTTGTCTTAATAATTACTTTTGCATCTGATGAATCAGAGAATTCTAGAAAAGTGGATAAGTTCTCTGACACAGCTGACGAAGTGTGTGATACATGTTCCTGAAGCACAACTGTAACACAGTTTAATGAAATATATACCTGCACAATGACAAAATAAATTGGCCTTCACAGCATTTGTCACTGATGATCCACTGTTTTCCCATTAAGATCAAGTATTAATAGATCTTTCCCATTGATTGTTCAGTGGACAAAAGCTCCTGCGTGCACTTCTGTCCCTGATTCATCTGTCAAGCCCAGCTCTGTTTGAAGTGGAAGACCTAGCTTTTCTATGACTAAGAAAATAATATTTTCTCAGTTTTCCTTGTTTAATGTTTTCCTTGTTCTTGTTTAAGTTTTCTTTGTTCAATGTACCCATTATTAGCTCCACAACATCTTCTCTTTACTACTAAACCCACACCTGTTCCATCCTCCCTGACTTCTGATGACTTTGCCTTCTATGATGAAAAGATTAAGGAAATCTGCCAGACCTTCACTTCCTCCCCAACAATGACTACACAACACCGCCAGAAATAACTCCTTCACTGTCAAGCTTCACAATCTTAACAGAAGATGAGATACTGCAAGTTATCCAATCTTGCAATCCCACCACCTGCCCTCTGAATCCAATTACTTCAACTACGCTTCAGACCATCTCACAAGATCTCCTGCCCTTCAATCATCAACGGGTCCTTGACATCTGGCTATGTACCTTCAAGCAAGCAAGAGTAATTCCCATCTTAAAAAAACCTGCTCTGGATCTATCACTTCTCTCCTTTCTTTCTATATCTCTAAAACACACTGTTATTAACCAACTTTTTGTCTATCTCTCACAGAACAAACTCCATGATCCAAACCAGCCTGGTTTCCAAGCGGCACATTCTAAAGAGATGGCCCTTTTGGCTGTTTCTGAGAAACTCCATGCTTCTTGTCATCTGCACTTATCTTCCTGGACCTTTCAGCAGCATTTGACACAGTCAACCACAAGCCTCTGTATCCATGGAACAACATTGGAATGGTTTACTTCCTACCTGGAAGGTCACTCATGCCAGGTAGCATGGAGGGGATCCACATCTGCCTCGTGCAGACTCAAAACTGGTGTCCCACAAGGCTTGGTAATTGGTCCCCTCCTTTTTTCCCTCTATACCCACTTCATTGGTGAAATCATATCCTTGCATGGGTTTTCTTACCACTGCTATGCAGATGACACTCAACTCATCTTTTTTCTTTCCCTCCCTCAGATACCACAGCTTCCGCTTGGCTCTTGGCAGGCTTGACAGACATATCTTCATGGATGAGTGCTCATCAATTAAAACTTAACTCCAACAAAACAGAACTGCTGGTCATTTTAGTTGATTCGTCTCCAGGTCAAGATTTCCGAAAACTCAGCCACTGCTCGCAACCTTGCGGTAACTATGGGCAATCTACTGTCCTTCTCCTCACATGTTACTAATGTGGCTCGTTCTTGTCGATTTCTTCTCTACAACATCTGAAGGATTCGACCATTTCTGTCCACACAGGCTGCCCGGGTGCTTGTTCAGTCTCTTGTCATTTTGAGACTGGACTACTTGAACTCTTTCCTTGCAGGTCTTCCTCTTTATGATATTCGTCCACTGCAAATGACCCAAAAACGCAATGCACGACTTGTGTTCAATCTGCCCAAGTTCTCCCACACCATCCCACTGCTGCGCTTCCTCCACTGGCTTCCAGTAACTGCACGTATCAGATTTAAAACACTGATGCATGCCTTTAAGGCCAAAAATAGACCAGCACCATCTTACCTCAGAGACCTCATCACACCTCGCACTGCACCACGCTGTCTGAGATCCTCCAGCACTGCTTAACTGGTACCACTTGCAGTTTGCCATTTGCAGTTTTTGGGTCATTTGCAGTCCTTCAAGGCTCTTCTCTGTTCTGGCACAGAGGTGGTGGAATGAACTTCCTGTAGATGTCCGTACAGCGGAGTCCTGATTAACTTCAAGCGACGACTGAAGACTTACCTCTTCCTGAAACACTTAAATTAGCACTTTCCAAGTTTTCTTAGTAGAGTTATAGTCTGATTTATATTAAGTTTGTAATCTTTCGTACCAGTGTAGATTTATTTATTGCTAGAGACTAAAAAGCACTTTTGTACGTCGCTCTGGACAAGGGCGTATGCTAAATGTCACAAATGTAAATGTAAATTACTGTTTTCACAATGAGAGCAACACAATCTTTGTGGTACAATATAAACATTTTGAATGGTCAGTTAATTCAAACATTCACAGACTCAACATCGAAGTCTTTATAGCCCTCCTTCATTTTTGTCACTTTCACATACTTCTGACTTTCTTTAAAATCTCACCATCACCAACATTTTGCAAAAAAAACAAAGAAACTTTATGAAAAGTCAACAATTTTATCTGAAATAATACAGAAAGATTTCAGTATCTCATTCCTAACTTTACAGTCTACAGCAGCCCAGTACACACACATCTCATAATCAGCATGCATGTAATAACAGTGCACCATTAAATCTTAACAATATAAAATCCATTTTAAACACTTTTAGTAAACATTTTTAGTAAATGAGTGAAGGTGCAGTTTTTAATCAGAATTTCATTTTAATACACCGTTAGCAATGTTGTGATTGTGTGGCTAGCTTAAAACCCTGAAAATATATGGGCTTCTTGAGGCATTCATCAAGCAAATTGTGTGCATTAATTGGCAGTTCTGTTCAAAAACTAAAAACGTTATAAGTCCTTCAAAAACAAGCGGTGCTTGAAAACTCTACCGATCTTGTGCTGTAATTAGCTAGATTATTGCTAACTAGTTAGCCGGATTAGTCTTAGTTGAATAAACTTGCAAGTACATTGTACTTTTTAACGTTGTAACTATATAAACCAACCAACAGATTGCAAATATCTACTACATAGAAAATGTGATTGAATAGACATATTGTCGTTACACAAGAATGCTTCTCACAGGACGAAAAGAGATTACCGTTGGGCTTCTCCTGTTTCTTTAGAAATACACAACACATATCTGTTAGAACAACTCTGGTAAGTGTTCCTTTTGAATTCAGCACTGACCAGAGTTGTACATTATGCACATTATCAACTTTTGCTGTTAATATCATGAACAGCAGCTACGCTAATTCCTCTCCACTGCTTCTCTTTCTCTCCCCATCCTAAGGCTTCCTGAGGTTTGGCCAGCTCCAATCACGTCCCACCTCATGAAGATTATGGACTTTAAAGAAGTACATGCCGAACTCCCAAACATCCCGAACCATCTAGAGACGTACCAGTGCCAATTGGATCCCACTACATGTGTGGAGTTTGACATTGGACCTCCTGAAGTGTTTAAAGGCTCTGGCATGGAGAAGCTGATACTGGATCTGTGATGATCACAAGTGTTGAGCTTAGTACCTCCTTCTTTTATACCAAAGACTGTTGAAAGAACATTTATTTATAATCTTATACTCCAGTACTCATGTTAGTTCTCACTCTCTAGTGTTCTGTAGTGTTGAAAGATTTATGATCAAGCTCTTGATGTCACCCAAATGAGGATGGGTTCCCCTTTTGAGTCTGGTTCCTCTTAAGGTTTCTTCCTCATTACATCTAAGGGAGTTTTTCCTTGCCACAGTCGCCATGGCTGCCCATCAGGGATAAATACACACCGTTCACCTTAACTGTTGATTTCTGTAAAGCTGCTTTGACTTGAAATAACTAAACAGTTGTTGAAATGATGATGTATTTTCAACACACAACACTAACACTCAAAATTTAACACTTTTGAATTTGCTGTTTAGATCAATAAATTGTGGAGAGATAGGATTCTGGAGACTCCTTCCATAAAGGTAAAATAAATGAGAAAAATTAGAAAATTGTTTATATGGTTTTAAATATTGTGGAGTGTAATTGTATAGAACAGAGATCATAGAGAAATCCCACACACAGATCTTCTGTCTAAAACTGACTGTGAACCTTGCTTTTGTTTTGCACCAAATACTTATTATGTAATATCCTACCTTCTTAACTGTTATAGAAACATTTTTGTGTAATATTTGCAAAAAAAAAAAAACAACAAAAAAAAGAAGAATGCAAAAGTCATAAAATGTATAAAAGTGGTATTTTAATAAAATAGTGCCAATTCTTTTAGCATGGTCATGTACAGTGTATATACAATATATTATAAAGCCAAAGGTCATGGCTGCCCATCAGGGATAAATACACACCGTTCACCTTAACTGTTGATTTCTGTAAAGCTGCTTTGACTTGAAATAACTAAACAGTTGTTGAAATGATGATGTATTTTCAACACACAACACTAACACTCAAAATTTAACACTTTTGAATTTGCTGTTTAGAACAATAAATTGTGGAGAGATAGGATTTCGGAGACTACCTCCCATAAATGTAAAATAAATGAAAAAAATGAGAAAATTGTTTATATAGTTTTTAATATTAATAATAATAATAATTTATTACATTTATATAGCGCTTTTCTGCAGCACTCAAAGCGCTTTACATATAAAATGTAATATTGTGGAGTGTAATTGTATAGAACATAGATCATAGAGAACCTCACACAGATCTACTGATCTACTTTTCAGATCTACTTTTGTTTTGCACCAAATACTTATTATGTAATATCCTACCTTCTTAACTGTTATAGAAACATTTTTGTGTAATATTTGCAACAAAAAAAAAACAACAAAAAAAAGAAGAATGCAAAAGTCATAAAATGTATAAAAGTGGTATTTTAATAAAATAGTGCCAATTCTTTTAGCATGGTCATGTACAGTGTATATACAATATATTATAAAGCCAAAGGTTTGAGGACACCCAACTTTACATCACATTTATATTTGCTTGTTAAGTTTCCCATACCAGATGTACTCCCTTTTTTTGCTGCTATAACTTCCACTCCTCCGGAAAAGCACCTGGTGCAGTTGTTATAATAAAGTGTCAAAATTGTGTAAAGATTTCTTAACACTTTAATATTTATTACAATGGTAAATGATTGCTTTATAGCCAGTGACTTTTGACATTACAAGAAAGCTTATGCTCCCTGTACTATTAGGATACACTACCTGGAGGGAATAATGATTTTGTACCCAAAGAAGCTATTTGTGGGCCATTTTCCCAGGTCATCAGGGTGCCACGGTCATTAGCAGCTTAGAAATCACTGTTTAATCAAACTTAATTTTTTGCTTAATGCTTTGGGAATGAAAGTCTATTGGTACTAATTAAATCAGTACCATGGACAGCAACAAGGCCAAACGCATTTGGAAACCTGATCATCACACCCATATGCACTTGTTGATCATCTTCTTACAGATTTATTCCCAATTTTATGCTTAAAATAACCTCAGCTCTTTTATGTACTTTCCACTAAATGTTGGTGTGGGTATTTATTCAATTTAATTAATTTTTATTATTATAGCGCTTTTAACCATGAACATTGTCTCAAAGCAGCTTTACACAGATAATATGGTGATTAAAAGTGAATATGTTCTTTATAATTAAGTTTGTCTCTGATGAGCAAGCCGCGGCGACTGTAGCAAGGAAAATAACCCCGAGATAGCATAAGGAAGAAATTTAGAGAGGAACCGGCCTCAAGAAAGAACCCATCCTCATCTGGGTTGCACCGAATGACCGAACATTTATGTTAAATGGTGTCAGGTACTGATGTGTAATGATGACTGGTGTGAACCAGAAAAATTTGTGTTTAAAGGTTTTCAATCAGGACTCTTCCACTCCGAATTTGGCAAACCATGTCTTCATGGAACTCACTTTGTGCTTGGGGGCATGTCATGCTGGAAAAGGTTTTGGATTCTTAGATGTAATGAAAGAAATCATAATACTGAATCATACAGTCCACTTTGTGTTTCTCTACAATTGTGTATTGTCTATGTGGTAACAGCTCGAGGGAAAAACGCACATAGGTATGATGGACAGAGACAATTCTTTGGCCAGAAGTCAAACATGAGAGTTCCTAAAAAAAAACTATTCAACCATAGCAGTAGTTTGGTTTTGGTTTGTATTTGAATTTGAACCACGTGAAGCCAAAATTGTTCTTTTTTATTAATATTATTGTTTTCTTTAAACCAAATTGTCATTACAAGGTCCAAACTTAAATTGTAGTCCTTGTAGGGACATTTGATTTGGTCCTCAAGAAGATAAACACACGCAATTCACACAAAGCAGACTGTTCAGTAGACGAAGGATTTCTCTCTCCAGATTTCTCGCGTCCAGCCTCAAATCCTCGTTCACGTGACTCGCGGCGTTCGACCATGCCGAAGGCGCGTCGGTGCGTGCGTGCATGCGTGCGTGCGCTGTGAACGCGTGAACGCGCCGATGTATTGTTTCACATCAACATTTTCATTATACGTGCTCTCAGGATGAGGAGCGGCTCCTAATCTACTATCGTTATCATCGGTGGCCGAGGGACCCCCCCCCTGCTCTCGCAAAGAAAGAGGAGCACCGCGGATAACGACGAAGATGAAGGCGCGACGGCAGCGCTGCTCCGGTCACCTTGTGCCGATCCAGTGGGAGCGGGCAGCGATGCGCGGCGCCTGCGAGTAAACGCGCTCTTTGCGCCCGCCTCCGTTTACCGAACAAAACGGGGCACCACGGGAGAGGTTCTCATTCCCATTTTGTAACATCGTCCAGTGAGATCTGTTCCAGTTAAATCTGCACTTTAGACGCTTTAGTCTTTCTAAGGTTCGTGCGTTTTGTTTGCTTTGGAAAGCTCTGTAGATGCGTGTCTGGCATACTTACGAGCGGCGCTGTGGCTGTTGGCATTTCCCCTCACTCCCAGTCCTATTTCCCTCTAGCCATGCCCGAGTTAGGTGGCAGATAATGCCCAGAACGTCGAGATGGGCCATCACGGCGACGAGAAGGACCGTGTTGTGATCAACGTGGGCGGCATCAAGCACCAGACGTACCGTGGCACGCTGCGCACGCTGCCCGGCACGCGCCTCTCGTGGCTCGCCGAGCCCGACGCCGCGAGTCACTTCGACTACGACGCGACGGCGGGTGAGTTCTTCTTCGACAGGCACCCGGGCGTCTTCGCGCACATCCTCAACTACTACCGCACGGGCAAACTGCACTGTCCGGCGGATGTGTGCGGTCCGCTGTACGAGGAGGAGCTCGCCTTCTGGGGTATAGACGAGACAGACGTGGAGCCGTGCTGCTGGATGACCTACCGGCAGCACCGCGAGGCTGAGGAGGCGCTGGTCAGTTTCGGCGGCGGCGCACTGCTCGAAGGCGGCGGCAGCGGCAGCGGCGGCGGCGGCGTCGCGCACGACGACACGGAGGCCGACGGCGGTACGCACGACGCGCCGGCCGAAGGGGACGAGGGGGCGGAAATGACGCGGCGCCTGGCGCACGGAGACTCGCCGGAGAGCCGCTCGGGAAGCTGGAGCCGATTGCAGAAGAAGATGTGGGCGCTTTTCGAGGACCCGTATTCGTCCAAATACGCGCGGGTAAGTGAGGACCCAGGCTTGCTAAAGTGCACCTATTATTATTATTATTATTATCATCATTATTATTATTACTATTATTGTTATTTATATTATTATTACTATTATTAATATTACTATTGTTTTTATTATTATTATTATTATTATTATTATTATTATTATTATGAATACATCAATATGTTATATATATATAACATGTATATATGCCGACTGAGAAATTAAAAAAGCAGTGAAGGACACTACGTGTTCCTCAGAACATCATTAATGCTGTTGCTTAGGCAACTTCTCCAGCTCTCACTTTACCAGCCCACTGAATGACCTTGAAGCAGAAACCATCAATATTTCACCCTCTTGTGCCTACTGAAACCTGAAAAGACCTGGGTGACATCATGTACATATTAAAACACCATAATAATAACTCACGACTGAAAGGTCATCCTCCAATTTACTTCTCAATGAGTTCCTAATGAGCAATTCGGAGTAATTCCCTCCTGCTCGTTCTTTCCTACTGTCCGTCATGTCAGCATTCCTGTTTTCTATGTGCTGTAAAGACACTGCATTTTGCTTAAAACATTGTTAATACGTCCTGCGATGTTTATAATTGTGAAGACAAAGCATGTTCTTGCTTGTCACAGAGCCTGTGCATTAATTTTGTTGTCCTATAAACTTCACCCATGAAGAATTACAAACACACACACACAAACACACACACACACACACACACACACACACACACACACACACACACACACACACACACCAAAAGATAGGACTGGCCCTATTCCAACCACTCTTCTTACTATTAACCCAGCAGCACTCTCACTATGTGGCCTGTAAGCTTCTAAATAGGTCTGAATGTGATCACAGCTTTCACACACATTTTGCCAGGTAGGTTAAAACAGGTCAGGTGAAATAGGTTTACTCTGACCTGAAGGTCTGGCACAGAAGAGGCACAAGATGGCAGGTTTCCAAACCCAAAAAATGAGCCGGCTCGATTCTGCATATAGTGAAGCCAGTGTGTGAGGAAAGAAACAAAGGCTGTTTGCATCTGCTCCTAAAAAACGAAAGGATGCTAAGCTGAAAGGAGATGTTTTATTAATTTGGCTGTGACCAGGGTTGTCCTGCTCCACTGCTGCGAGTCAGGCTGGACTGTATGTCTGCCATGGCTGAGAGCTGCTGGAGCTGCTAATCCCAGCGCCAAGAATGATGAAGTGCACAATCTAAAGCAACCACTAGTATTCTAATGATACTTCTGATGATGATTTATGACGTTTAGATATAATATGCATCCCTCATCAATGCAAAGCCTCAAATGTATTAGAGTATTTTTCACAACACAATTGAAAAATTCAGTGATATGGAAGTATAAGGGATGCGCTAGGAACGTCAGAGCCAGCAAATGCACAATCATGCTTCTAACATGTTGCTTCTTTTCGTTGGAATCTGCTGTGGGCATCTGTACTATTGCTTTAGGGTCTTTTTTCAGCACAGAGGAACCGGACCGGGTATGTTTTTCCCAAGCCAATTCAATTGTGTGCCAGTTATTTTTAGTCTCTCTCCATCAAACTGTAGATCTTAATTACATTATCACTTGACAACTCAATTACTTGCTGCAATCACCATCAATGTATCTTTTTATCTCTACTTAAAAAATGGAAGCCTCAGAGGGACGCCTCCGGTAAGGTGTGAGACTCATTAGGGGCAATCAGGAGATCAGGGAAGAAAAAAAAATGGATTCAGGAGATCCCCTTAACGCTGCAATAGTGACTGGTGCTATTGTAAATCCACTCAAAGCTCTTCTGCCTCAGGCAGGAAGATCTAAGGGAATTATAGAACCTGAAAGAACACTGGAACTGTAAGGCAGCATCGGTAAACCAAGGGTCAGTTTATAAGGAACATCACAGTAGGCAGGACTGATTACATATAATTTTGCAAACATTGCTTTTGAGGTTTTGGTCCATGTTGTAATGATTGCATCAAGTAATTATGAGATTTTTTTTACATGTAAGTCATTAGAGATGCCAATGAAGTGCACTGACTTAACAGAAATTTTAATGGAACTAGCTTGAGATGACGTTCTGCTTTGTGACATTGCAGATTTTCAATTCAGAATACGTCATTATAAAACGGGTAAATTGTAACCATATATTTGGGAATGCATTTGGTCAGTAATAGTACATAGATATGCTGTGCTATTCAAAGAATGCTCAGTTGGTTATAGATGCCCAACGTGCACCAAGAAAACATTCTACACACCATTATCTTGTTCTTCCACCACCAGCCTGAATTTTTAGTTTAGTTTAAGTTTATTTCTATAGCACTTTTCACAATGGACATTGTCTCAAAGCAGCTTTACAGAATTTAAGAATGAAGATGAAATGTGTATTTATCCCTGATGTGCAGCCTGGGGTGACTGTAGCAAGGAAAAACTCCCTTAGATGTTATGAGGAAGAAACCTTGAGAGGAACCAGACTCAAAAGAGGAACCCATCAAGATTGTGATAATAAATCCTTTCTACAGTCAGTTGAGGTTATGGAACCAGGAGCAACTGAGCAACCTATAAAATAGTTCAACATTTGAGATCATCATAGAGCCAACACCAGCTTCTCCATGCCACAGCCTTTAAGCATTCAATGAGGTCCAGTTTTCAAACTCTACACTCTACATTGGATCCAGATGGCACTGGTACGTCTCTAGTTGGTTCGGGGGGGTTTGCGGGCATCTACTTCTTTGAAGATTTATATTATCATGAGGTGGGACATGACTAGAGCTGGCACAACCTCAGAATGCCTCGGGGTGAGAGAAAGAGAAAGAGAAGCGGTGAAGAGGAATAGTGTAGCTGCTGTTGATAATATTTACGAACACAAGTTGATAATGTGAATGTGATCAGATGTACTGGAGCACAAGGTTATGATATGTGATATAAGTTATGTTTAGAACTCACTGAAAAGATACACTTTTTAACCTGCACTTTAACTGGGAGAGTGTGTCTGAGCCCCGAAACACTGACAGGAAGCCTGTTCCAAAGTTTAGGAGTTAAAAGTTAGAATGTTCTACCGCCTTTAGTGGACTTTGCTATTCTAGTAACTACTACAAGTCCAGAGTTTTGAAATCTCAAGGAGCATGGAGGATTGTAGCTTGTTAGAAGACTGGAGAAAAACATGGGAGCCGAACCATTCAGTAAGTAAGCCTTGTAACTAAGTAGCAAGCTTATAGTCGATTCGAAACCGGTAGCCAATGTATGGATGATACGATTGAAGTTATATGGTCATATTTTCTCGACCTTGTGAGAACTCTGGCTGATGCATTCTGGACTAACTGTAGCTTGTTTATTAATGATGCAGGACACCCACCTAGCAATGCATTACAATAGTCCAATCTGGAGGACATGAATGCATGGACAAGATTTTCTGCATGAGATATAGACAATATGTTTCTTAGCAATATTTCTAAACTGGAAGAAGCCTGTTTTTGATATGATTTTCAAAAGCTGCTGTCTAAAATAACTACTAGGTCTTTTACTGTTAAACAAATAGTTACAGTACAACCAGTTGAATTGCTGGAGCTTCTGTGTATTGGTTTCTGGGCCGATAAACAAAATCTCTGTTTTATCAGAGATCAATAACAGAAAATTATGCGTCATCTAATCTTTAAATTCTTTAACACACTCAGTTAAACGAGCTGAGATGTTTCATCTGGATTTGATGAGATATATAGACGGTATCATCGGCATGAAAATGGAAACTACTCCCATGCTAATCATTTGCAAATACTAATCACATTTCCCAAGAAAAGCATGTATAGTGTGAAAAGCAGTGGTCCTAGAACTGAACCTTGGGGCACTCCATTATTGCATTAACCTGGATAGCTCTTCACTTAAAGCTACAAAATGGTAACGATCAGACAGGTAGGATTTAAACCAGATTAATAAGTGTCCCTGAATGCCAATGTAATTCTGTAAGCGATCTAGGAGAAAGTTATGATCTATGGTGTTGAATGCAGAACTAAGATATAGCAAAAACTAACAGAGAGAAGTAGCCTTGGTCTAAAGCTAAAAACATGTAATTTGTGAGTTTAACTAGCAGAGTGTCTGTGCTATGATAAGGCCTGAAACCTGACTGAAACCCTTCATAGATATTGTTTCGTTGTAAGAAGAAGCATTACTGGGCAGACAAAATATTTTCTAAAATCTTAGACATAAACTGAAATTAGTTTGTAATTTGATAGTTTGTTTGGATCCAAATTGGGCTTCTTAATGAGGGGCTTAATAACTTAATAACTTTAGGGGTTGTGGGACATGACCCAAACGTAGCGAGTTAATAATAATTTATATTGAGAAGAGGCTCACCAGCTAGATGTAATACTTCTTTCAGTTGTTTAGTTGGAATGGGATCTAACAGACACTTTGATGATTTGGCTTTGGTGATAATATCATACAGTTCTTCCTGTCCTATACTTGTAAAGCAGTGTATTAGTAATTGTGGAGCTTTGGGTGAGACTGGATCATGAGATGCTGTCAGAGGTTGGACCTGTGTTTCTTATACTTATTCATGAACTCCTCACTACTAAACTGTGATGAAATGCTCTTTTCAGATATCTGATTTGTTGTTAATTTAGCCACTGTACTAAAAAGGAACCTGGGATTGTTTTGGTTGTTTCTATAAATTTAGCAGTGTTTAGTGCCAGTCTGTAGCTGAGCATACTATCTTTGTCTCTGTCTGTTTCCTTCAATTTAGTTTTTCTCTATTTTCTTTTTAGATTACAGACTGCTCTCTTGACCTTTTTTAATCGGATGGGGGCAACGGTGTCTAATGTAAAGATAGTGTCTATGTTGTTGGCCATTTAATCAAGATCATAGATCACAGATTGGGCAGGTATTTGTGAATCTGTCCTTAGTGGCTGGAACAATAGTCCTACCAAGTCAAAAACATTGGTAAGTTTTCGTTGTTTTTCTTAAAAAGTACAACATTAAGAACAAGCACTTCAAATGATTTAAACCCAAATCCTAATCTTTGATTTACGATAAGAAGGGCACTAAAAATGGTTGCTTACCACCCCCATGACCAGTGTGATGGAGCTCATGCTTATGAGCATATCATGAGAGTGTAGACTCATTTAGACCCATGTAATCATTTAGTTTACTCCATCATCCATCTTGAGAGCATCAGGATTATTTTCTATAATCTTATTTACATTGCTTTGGATGCAAGCGATCTAATGTTTAGAAGTCCAAGCTTGAGAACTTTTTGGTGTTTGCTTATTTGACATTTTTACTTTAGAACTTTTTGGTGTTTGCTTATTTGACAGTTTTAACTGCAATAAGATTATTTGTGGATCTTGTGTATGTATTCCTTGATCTTACAAGACATCAGGACGGACATGATAAGCACATGGCAAGTTAAAGTAGGTTCACAGATTCCTCAGTCCATGGAGATTTGGATTCCTGGTCTTTGCTAACAGCAGTAGAACCTGAAGCACTCTCCTGTCTCAGCTTCTCTGCCTCAAAGTTGTGTTCTGAAATGCTTTTCTGTTCGCCACAGTTGAAATTAGTTACTGCAAGCATCCTGTCAGCCGGAACATGTCCAGTCTGGCCGTTTTCCTCTAAGTTTTCCTGTCAATAAGCATGTCCAGCTGTTGGATTGCCACTGACAGCAAGCCTGGAATTTGATATGTCTGAAGGTTTTCTGATGTCAGCTTTTTTTTTGTGAGTGAAAGCTATATTTTAACTACTTGTAACACTTCAAGATATTTTTTCAAATGTTCATTTGGACATGGTTGAGCTAGCTGTAAATGTTTGTGTTGAGAAGATGTTTGATTGAGCTGTAGGCTGAGTTTAGGCCTGTCCAGACTCTCTTTCTCAGTAATTATCCTCCCACATGTCATTTATTAGCCGGCCCTGCTGGTTTGTGTGTGAGGGTGTGTGTTTGTGTTTGTGTTGAGGGCATAAACAGTATTCAGCATTAACAGCACAAAGTCAGCCCAAGACCTACGCCCCGTTTTTCGAACATCACTGAACAATTGCAAGTTTTGATGACCCATGTGATGGTTACTCATCATTTTGTTTTTGTTTTTTTACCTCAAGTGTGAACAGGACTAGTGCAGCTGGATTGGGTTTTCTGAGACTCTATAGTTGTTGTCTGGTGGGGCAAACGTTTTAATAGTCTTTTGATCTATAGATATTATTTTGCTTTTTACTGAGAGAAACCTCCTCCTGAGATTGGTTGGACTTCCTTCTTTTTACTACAATGACAAGAAACAAAAAATTAAGCAGTTTTGGTTTTAAAAACAATTATTTTTAAAGAAAACGACAGACATAACGCTTCGATACAGAATATTTTGATCCTCCAATGATAGTAGCAATAGGTTTCACACGGCAGGCAAATGTCACATCATATGCTCCACCCTCCACTAATGAATCGGGGCTCATCCACTTGCCCACTGCCACATACATATATACGCAATGTATAGTTTATACATTATGGTACTGTGACTTGCTCTGTTTGAATTGCAATTAAGTTACAACAATTTGTAAAATTATTACCAAATTACAGTAAACTCTAATGGTTCCTGTGTCTTGGATACCACTGAGGACCAATAGAATGCTTTCACACAGTTTTACATTTTACATTACATTTATGCTATTTGTTCAGATGCCTTTATCCAGAGCGACTTACAGTAATCTCAGTTATACAGCTGAGCAATTGGGGGTTAAGAGACTTGCTCAAGAACCCAGCAGCTTGGTGGTACTGGGATTTGATCCCATGACCTTCCGATCAGAAGTCCAATACAGTACCTTATCAACTGCGCTTGTATATGAGCACTAATAGATCACATGTTGGTATCTAATGAACACCAATGGGGACCATCAGAACGTCGGGTCCAGATTTCAGTAGGTTTCTGCAATGATTTGAGGATAACGGTGTACACAAACACACTGTGTACAGAAAACCATCTGGTAAAGAGTTTAGTTGTTAACAGCTGATGGATTGTAATAGAATTTGTAGTGGAAACCAATACAATGGCATTTATTGGTTTTTTAATAGGTATATTAGGACCATAAACAGCTCTTTGTGGGCCGTTTACTATTTTCACAACCAAGATGTGTATTAGTAATTACTAGGGTGGATTAAAGATTGCTGTTAGTGTTGTTGGAAAATGACAAGATGATCATTTAAAAAGAAAAAAACCCAGTTATCCTATTTGATTTTATTCTACTATAACATTCCATAGTGCCCATCATCAACCAGGGAAGAACGTGTATAGAATAGCCTACTTGTATCAATAAATTGACTTTGTTTATGCTGAAATGTACTGCAGTGGGCATTTTTTTCTGTGCTTGGATTCATGTATATTGGGTTTCCAAACTGTGATGAAATATGTACAGTAAAAACAATTCCAAACAAGTCAATATTTTGTTTCTAATAGTGAAAGAAAAAGCCCTACTCTCAGTTTCCTATTTTCATAATGAAAACAAAAGCACTGGATCGTCATTGTGTCTGTAGCAGAAATTAGCGCAAGCAGGTATGATTGCTTTCGTATTTCGCATCAGTCCATCGGTCGAGTATCTCGGAAACGCCTGAGCGACCGTGCTTTGTAATTCATCAGAGCACAGCGCATTATGGTAACACCTGGTGAGGTCAGTGCTGTGGCACAGCAGGCCAAAGAGCACAAAGAGCTATCACATGGCAGCCCAGACATGGATGATCAAATATTTCGTGTCTCACACTGAGATGAATTAGATTGTGAGGCAAGATTAGGTAAGGTGAGATCACTAAGTGCTTTTAAGACCACACACACACACACACACACACACACATTTCAATGCAAGTCCAATTTTGATCTATTACATAACTCAAACACTTACAGATGACTGAGCATTGCTTCAGGGGGGTCAAAACTTAAATGCTCAAATGTATATCCAAGCCAAAGTTCGTTCTCATTGACTCCTAAGATTGAACGCTGGACTCTGTTCATTCCCACTGTGATTAAGAGACTTTGTTCTTACGAAAATCAATTATTAAAAGCATTTATATGGTCTGTGTGGTTACTCCGCTATGCTGAGCCCCGGATATCTGCTTGAATATGTGTAAAGGCGATCAATCCTGAGTTTTGTCTTCTGTCTCGGAAATGCTCTCTATTTCTCCATCTTTTAAATCTCCCTCATTAATTCTGCTCCTTTCATTAGTGTTCCCTTCATTGACTTCCAAAGATAGCACAATTTTGCGTTCCATCTTCCATTTTCACAAACCCCTCCTGCTCTGACATATTCAATCACGTGCCATCCTTTGAGGTCCCCCAACCCCCCCAAGCTGATTGCTCCTCCACCTTTTTTTTCCCCCACTTATTAAAAAGCCATCATCTCCCCTGTCCTCCATATCATTTCATTCCCCTCCCCATTCCTCCTGATTTTGGACTCCATGTTTTTTTTTTCTCCCCCTCCCCTTTTTAAATCTAATGCAGTTTCCTCTCTGGCTATTCGGTTCCACAGCTGAAAGCACAGTGCCGCCTTACACAGTCGAGCTCATTCGGTCTCGGAGCAAATGCAGGCTTGCCGCACCAGTAAACAGAAGAAGGTGATCCTAATGATAAATGAAAAGGTCCTGTTCATGAATTTGCGTGTGTGTGTGTATGCAGGTTTTCTCACCGTCTCAAACAAAGCAGCTCGATGCCCACAAATGACCAACAAAGCACATCCAAGGAATTTTGTCTCTTTGATTAAGTAGCGCGTGACCCAGATATAAAGCACCTGTAGAGAGAGAGATAGATAGATAGATACAGAGATAGAGAGAGAGAGAGAGAGAGAGAGAGAGAGAGAGAAAAAAAGAGAGAGAGAGAGCGAGAGAGAGAAACTTGGAATTGCATTCAAAGAGAGCAGTGCTTAGCTTTCAGGAAAACGGCTGTGTAAATGTTTGCATGTTCCGTTAAATGTTAATACATAATTAAATAAATATCCAACGCCCGCCTTTTAGTTGGCAATTACGATTTAATAGAATTGACCAATTGCACAATTTTCGTTGCGTTTACGAATATAAAGGAATCATTCGAGTGACATGACCGTATTGCCTAAATGATTTGACCCTAAGGCCCCTAAGGATCGAGCGGCAGGATCTCGGCATTGCGACGCAGCAGTATTAACGCCTATACCTGTAATGTACTCTAATAGTCAATGTGAGTCTTCTATTGGTGGCATATTATGTCTAGAGGATTCCAATACAGTTTTTCTCAGTTGCTTTGGAGCGTTTCTCAAATCATCCTTAATATTTGCGAACCAGTAAGTGCAGGATTAAGAAGCACAAGACATTGGATTTCTTGCAAAAGCCTTTATTTTTCGTAAAATCCTTAATTCAACTGTCGAAAAAGTATTTGTGTCAGATCATTGGCATCAGAATAACAAGTCCTTCTGTCATTGTTCACAAACAAGATCACAAGTCGTGTTGTCAGTATGATGGCGCACATTTTCAGTATTTTCTGATATGAATTACGGTTTGGATCACAGTACAATGATTAAAAAATGCACAAGGCTGAATTTCTTCTGTTTGGCGTCTATGAATTTCAGCAGCAGAAATTTATTTATTTGGTTGCATATTTGATTTATATTGATTGCATGAGACCAGACAGGATTCACACTTTTACTGTACTATACAAGTGTACATTCTTTTCTTGGTTGTTCATCCATTTTTAAAAATGGTAATTCTGTGTTTTGCTGTCTACATACGATTACCAATTGAAGGTTCACGAGATTTGACCTGTTTTAGAGAACTAGTTGATCATTGGTTGATCTGATGCAATACACTCTCCTTCATTAGTGACATTTACCAACAAATAAGTTGAATGGAAATTTAAGCTTGACAGATGATGACAACTGGTTTAACCATTTTGCATTCAATGATGCCTTCATGTTTTGGGGGTTAAAACTAATTTGGTGACACCAGTATAATATATTTGGTTCAACATGAACATAAACAGCTGATAATTTAGGAATCATCAAACAATTTCACACAATCGAATTTAATGAACGACCAAAGAATTCGCAATTTGAGGTTGAACAAGAAGTTTTGAAAGTTCCATTTCTGATCTAAAAAAAATGCTTTGAGGCAACTGAGAAAAACTGCAAGAACAACAGAATACTTTTGGCTTTTACATTTCTCGTTACATTTATGGCATTTGGCAGACACAATTATGACTGAGCTGCAGGATCTTGGCATTGCGAGGCAGCAGCATTACCGGCTGTACCATCATTTCCATACATAGTTTGATCCAGTTCAATTAGAACTACAGTACAGTCATTCCTTCCAGTCACTGGCTGAGATTTTATAACATAATCAGATCATGTTTATTCTGAGTGAATTGATCAGACACACACACACACACGAAAACACACACTACCTCATATTAACGAGTAGATTAGATACCGGTTTAAATCGATTAGTATACACAATGAAATCATGTTTGGAAAAGAAATTTAATTCACTTCAGTTTTTCCATGGTCTGTCTAACTCTGATTGGCTGGAAGGTGTGCGTTCAAACCTTTGAATCTGCAGGTAGTACCGATCAGTTTGATCACTGTTCTAAATAAATGCCTAAATTTAATACGTGATTAAATAAATGCCTTATAAACAAGTGTATGCATATTAACATGCAGTTATATTTTAAACTCATGAACACCCCTGAAATCATTATTTGTAAACATATCCACGAATGCAGATTAAATCTCTATCATACAAAGAAGAAGGCATGCTTGAACATGATCCAGAAATGCTGCCATCCTCTCTGGACCAAAGCTAATTTAAAATGTTCTGAGGCAAAGTGGAAAACTGTTCTGTGGTCAGACAAATCGAAATTTGTATTTCTTTTTGGAAACCGTGGACACCACATCCTCTGTACTAAAGAGGAGAGGGACCATCTGGCTTGTTCAAAAAGCCACATCTCTGGTGGTATGGGAGTGCATTATTGTAGATTTGGCAGCTTGCACATTTACAAAGGCTCAATCGATGCGAAACGGTAAACACAGGTTTTCAGATCGACATATGCTTCCATACAGAAAACGTCTTTTCAGGGATGGTGTTGTCTTTTTGAGGAAGACAATACAAAGTACATACTTCATCAGGCTGCCTGCAATCTAGACCTTTCATCATTTGAAACCATTTGGCGCATGATGAAAATAAAAAACACAACAAAGGACAACCAGAACTGTTAAGCAGCTATAATCCTGTATCCTGTCTCCTCAGTTCTCAGATGTAAAGGGACAGAAGACGTGATGCTACACAGTGGTAAACATGACCCTGTCCCAACTTTTATGTGTTGCAGCCTTCAAATTCAAAATGACCTTATTTTTGTCTTAAAATGGCATAAATTCAGTTCAGTACAGTTTAAACATTTGATATGGATTTTATTTTGTATTATTATTTATTATTGTGAATAGAATATGGAATTAAGAGATTTGAAAAGCATCGCATTCTTTTCTTACATTTTACACAGTGTCCCAATTTTTTTAATCAGGTTTGTATATACAAAGTGTGACAGCTATTTTGTAAAAAGTTTTTGATGACCTTAATGAGCAAAATATATTTTTACATGTCATGCAACTGAGCAATCTGTAACAGGAAAGTGCACAATGAATTAACACCCACAGGTTATTATTAGAGACTTGACACTGATATACATGACTTCTATCTCTCTTTCTGCAAAGGGGTTCACCTTGTGGGTTCACCTTGTGAGATGTGCATTCACATCGAGTAATCTAGCTGTGATGATCCCGTACATAAACTAAAAATAATCATTTCTTAAATCTGACTGCATATTCCCTTTTATTTTAAGAAAAGTCTTGTACAAATTACTGCTGGTCTACAACTTCACAGCTCTAGGGTCCTGGTTTGACCTTGAGCTCGGGTTACTGTCTGTTTAGAATTTTTTCATGCTCTTTGTGCGTTCACAAGTTATCCTAACATTCTCCTGTTTCCACGTACTGTACTTTCCAAAAACATGTAAAAATCCCTATTGGTTTAACTACATTGCCACTAGGTGTGAAAGAGTGTGTAATACCCTGTGATGGAGTAACCTCCCATACAGGGTGTATTTCCATTTAACACCTAGTGTTCCTGGGATTGGCTCCAGGTCCATTGTGACCCTGGCCAGTAAAAAGAATTTAGTTAAGATGAATGAACGACTACCGTAATTGACAGACTATTAAGCGCACCCAAATATAAGCTGCACCCACTGAATTTTCAAAAGATTTTAATTTTGACCATAAATAAGCCGCACCTGTCTATAAGCCTACACTGAAACTAATGAACTTTACACAGGCTTTAATGAAACACAGTGTCTGTTACACTGCTTGTATCTAACCAGTAGCCTACCAAGTAAGTTATTGTTCACTGTCTTCCTCCTTCCTTTCACAACAATCTTTTTTAGAGAGTTTATCTTTCGGCATCGTCGTGCGTTTAAAAATCACCATCGGTAAATCTTTTCTCCCGATGCCGTGCAGCTCAGAACACAGGTGAAGTGTGTTTTTTCATGCCCGGTTGTTTTCAGCGAGACGAATGATTCGCATTTCCTGTTGACAGTCCGAGTGAGCGGCAGGTCAAACATCAGAGGAACATCATCCACATTTATGATGTGGTGCGGCCCGAATCAGTGGGAGCGCATCCGATTTAATATAAAGAGTTTCATTGGTTCACCTGAACCCGTTCCGCAATTTCATTGGTCTAATGTTATGGGGTTCAGTTTTTTAGCTTGAAGCGTGTGAAACCGGGAAAAATCCAGAAAAAATCCATAAATTATCCGCTTCATTGTTTAAGCCACGGGGTTCAAAGCGTGGGAAAAAGTATCGGCTTATAGTCCGGAAAATACGGTACTTAGGACTTTATTTAAATGGGATAAATTGAGAAGGGGTTATTGGCATTCTTTGTTAAAGCTTGATTATAGTGATGGTGTAAATGTTTCATGCTGCTTTACAAAGAAATGCTTTGTTATTTTGATCAGCCAGGTAAAATAGAAACACCAGTAAAGCAACAGAATCATATAATTACAAATTTTTCTTGATCAAATTTTGTCCCAGTAGGTTTAGGGACTTTTTTTAGCGATACACATGGCAAAATATTGCTCCAGTAAAAGTGCTCTCTTTAAACTTTCACTTGAGTAAAAGTACAAAAGTATTTGCCATATGTACTTAAGTATCCAAAGTACTATCATTCATTATGGCTATAATGTTCTTATTATCATTTTTGTCACAAGGCTCTTTACTTAATCAACTCAGTTTATGACACAGTTTTAGATTCTAATGTCAGCACACCAATATATTAATAGAATAATATTAATGAGTCAAACACTGATTGATGAAAAAATTGTGCAAAAAAAGGTCACAGGTGTTGTGGCGAGTTCGAGTCAGGAGTTTCTTCCATCATTTATTTCTCTCAAAATTTAGCTGTTGAACTGAAACTGAACTGTATGTTGGTGATAAGTAGATACACCGAGCGCCAGTCAAAACGAGTTTGAAACAAAGTGCACGCTCGACCCTGATTGGTGGCTTGCTGTGTGCTAAGTTTTTTCTATCTGTCTGTCTGTCTGTCTGTCTGTCTGTCTGTCTGTCTGTCTGTCTGTCTGTCTATCTATCTATCTATCTATCTATCTATCTATCTATCTATCTATCTATCTATCTATCTACATTGAGAACAAACACTAACACATAGCAGGGCTTCTGTACCTCTCAGACACACTTGTAATGCTTAAGTACCAATGGCTGTCTTTACAAATGGTTGTTTTCGATTTGTGGCCTATTTTTACTGCATTCTGGTTTTAATTTAAAATAATAAACGATTTAAAAAAAAAGAGTTTTAGACACCTGAAGTGTGATGACTCATATATTGATTTTAAATATTTTGACTTCTGAGGTCCAATTTAAAGCATCATCTATTATTTATTGTATCCAGGCCAAAGTATTTTGTTCTCATAATGTGTAACCCACTTTCCTCTTGCTCCTGGCCAGTTGTCCAGCACCTTTTTCTGTGTCCTCTACAAAAAGCTACATCCATCCGAACTTGGACTCCTCTCATGTTTCAGTGTATAAGGGGTTAAAGCCATACAGAGCTGATTATCCATCCTCCAGGATGAATCAATGTGCCCTTGTTGACCTTGCAGCCTGCAGTCTCTAGTGAGAGGGGCGTACAGATAAAATTAGCCCAGAGAGCTGGACTGGCACCAATTTCTCTGCTGTCCTTGAGCTTGAGTAGTGACCTTGAGCTTCAGCAGCAGCAGTGGAAGGAGGACGGCTTAAGTGACACCCTCCTGTTGACACGGCAGTATTGTGTGACTCATAGAGAAACTGAAGCAGCAACATTATCCTTTTGAACTCCTTGAAATTTTGCTGAAACGGCTATTTAGTGGCAATTAGTATTGCTATTATGGTGCATTTTGTCCTTTTACTCTATTGACCCTTTTTGCAGTTCGCAGAGTATGAAGTGGATTTGAGGACCTGAATGAGAAAGCAAACATTCAACATGCAGCTGATAACCTGTACTCAATGAAATGAGTACAACACAACAGGAAGTGATGTATGAAATAAGCTGGGAATTGCCAGTAAAGAAGCATATTGCAGTGACTCCCTAAATTTTTATGTAATTGATTTCATGGATATTCAATCAGACCTCTGTCCTCAACACACACACACACACTCACAGATACCAACACACTTTTGGTAATTTCTTTCTTCTCTCTTTCACACAGTGGGTGGCTTTTGCATCACTATTCTTCATCCTGGTGTCCATCACTACATTTTGTCTGGAGACCCACGAGGCCTTTAACCCCATCATCAATCGCACAGAGATCGAAATAGTGAACAATAAAACCGTGGTGCGTGTTTACCCGGAAACCGAGACCATGGTGCAGCTCACATACATCGAGGGTGTTTGTGTGATCTGGTTCACTTTTGAGTTTTTAATACGGATCACTTTCTGTCCAGACAAACTCAAGTTTATCAAAAACGCCCTCAACATCATTGATTTTGTGGCCATCCTGCCTTTCTACCTGGAAGTAGGCCTGAGCGGTTTGTCCTCCAAAGCCGCGAAAGACGTGCTCGGATTCCTCCGCGTTGTGCGGTTCGTCAGGATTTTGCGCATCTTCAAACTTACGCGCCACTTCGTCGGCCTGCGAGTGCTGGGCCACACACTTCGTGCCAGCACCAACGAATTCATTCTGCTCATCATCTTCCTGGCCCTCGGCGTCCTCATATTCGCCACCATGATTTACTACGCGGAACGTATCGGAGCCAACCCAAACGATCCCCGGGCCAGCGATCACACGCAGTTCAAGAACATCCCTATTGGGTTTTGGTGGGCTGTGGTCACCATGACGACCCTTGGCTACGGGGACATGTGTCCTCAGACGACGTCGGGGATGTTGGTGGGGGCGCTATGTGCTCTGGCTGGAGTGCTGACCATTGCCATGCCCGTGCCGGTGATTGTCAACAACTTCGGCATGTATTATTCTTTGGCGATGGCGAAGCAAAAACTACCGAAAAAAAAGAACAAGCATATCCCACGGGCACCTCAGCTGGGGTCTCCCAACTACTGTAAGTCAGCCATTAACTCACCAAGACCAAGCACTCACAGTGATTCCTGCCCTCTGGCTCAAGAAGAAGTCTCTGAGATCAGATACCAAGGTAGGTACCATTCCTCATTCACAAAAAACACTGAGTTTGCCAGGCAGTGGGTACATTAATAATGATTAAAATAATAATGATCAGTTTTGCACCACATCAAATAAACTAAATATTATTACAATTATTTAGATTGTTATTCAAGTAGGAAAAAAAAAGTTTTGTTTATTATATTTTTTAATCATTATATTTAATGAATCATCAGTATAATTAATATTAATAACAATAAAATGATTCAATTCTGATTACATTTGTAAAAAAAAAAAAAAATTGAACTTTGGGTAAACCTGGCTCTATGTGAGCTCTTATGTCATTTTCAGGAATATTTTAGATCATAACCCAGCAATGTAGGATTTGATTTATAAGCACTATATGGACAAAAGTACCTGACATTCACATCCTTTTGTGGTTCTTCCCTTAAATGTTACTACACAGTTGGAGGCACACAGTTGTATAGGATGTCTGTGGATGTGGAAGCATTACATTTTGCCTTCACTTGAACTAGGAGATCCAAACCTGTTCCAGCATGACAATGTCCCTGTGCACAAAGCAAACTCCATGAACATATGCTTTACAACTTAGGCGAAAGTTAGAATGCTGACTGCACCCCAGGCCTCGATGCATCAGTGGAAGAATTGAATAGTCACATGTACATTACAGCACAATGAAATTACTTTCTTCGCATATCCCAGCTTGTTTAGAACCTGAGACCAGAGTTCAGGGTCAGACATAATACAGAGCCCCTGGAACACAGAGAGTTAAGGGACTTGTCTAAGAGCCAAAAAGTGGCAGCTTGGCAAAATCAGGGCTTGATCCCCAGACCTTACAATCATTATTCCAGCGGCTTAACTACTGAGCTTCCACTCCCCAAAAGCACCTGAATTTATTAACACCCTTGTGGCTGAATGAGCACAAATCTCCACAAGCACACTCCAAAATCTAGTAAAGCATTTAGTGGTCAGGTGTGAACAGACTTTTGTTCATATTGTGTATCCTCATTGATAGCAGGTAGAATTGGTTAGTTGAAGCTTCTGAAAGAAACCAACCTACTCACTTGTATTTCATATTTATATATTATAGGATTAAGCAAATATTATAAAATTGATTCACCTTAAACTATTCAATTAATTCATTAATGAAAGCCTAAAGTCTATAATTCTTTATTATGACAATTAGTTGTGTCATTAATTCTTTGGCCTGTATTTCACTGCATGTATCTTTCCACTTCTGTCAAAACAAACTGAGCAAATGAAGCCTCTGGTGTTAGAGCTTAAAATTACTATGACTGTTTATGTCTTTATATCAACCATCTGAGTTTATAACATCCTACAGGCTATACAATTGCAAATTGCAGCAGATCCCTGACTATGGTGAACTCCGAAAGTCTAAAAGCACCAGTGATAATTCTTCTATTTCACATTTTTTTAATTTCACATTATATTACTGGCAACAACTTGAGTGAAAAGAGGAATCTTTTAAATAGCCATATGAATTTCAGAGCTTCTCAGCGTTCAGTACGACCCCTTTTTTTGTTTTTGAGCAGAGTTTATGCAAAACTCGATCCATGTTAGATCAAATCCATCCGAGCGACACATGATCACGTTTCAGTAGAAGGGATTAGGCATGAGAAGGAGCAGATCACATGACCAATATCACACATTTGCTTACAATTTAAAAGGTACCAGTGGTGGACGAAGTACTTTACACAAACCATGTAGTTGTGTTAAAGATACACAAGGTCAAAAATGACCAGTAAAAGTACAAAAAGTTGAGTTAAACTTTCACTTGAGTTAAAGTACAAAAGTATTTGCCTTCAAATATACTTAAGTATCCAAAGTACTATGATTTAAGATTACTATACAGATGCCCCCCACCTTATGAATGACCGTTCGTACCATGGATTTGTTCGTAAGTTGTTACTGTGTCCGTTATTGACTACGCATATCTCCTAATGATGTAAGCTATAAATACTATCAAAAAAATCAATAAAATATAATAAAACCAATTGAAATAATTGAATACTGCATACACTATTTTGTATTAAGTAATATGGAAAAAAAATATGAGTGTATATAAAAAAAATTCACTCAAAAAAACCTAGAGTCCAGTGCGCATCGTGTACACTCGTTACGGTCGACGACTAGCTAGCAGGAACTCTCCTCCGTTTTTAATTCTTTCGACGGCGAACAAATTTCACTTGGAGCACAGGATTGTTCGTATCCGCGGAAGTTCGTAAAGAAGGGAAAATCTTTAATGTTCCTCTTATAATTTTTTTCACAACTCTTCAACTCAGTTTAGGTGAAAAGACTTTGATGTTACTCTTAACACACCTATATATATATATATATATATATATATATATATATATATATATATAAATGAGTAAAACACTGATGGAAATCTATTCAAATTCTCATGAGCCTAAAACATTATTTTCAACTACATGAAAAAAATTAAATCATGCAAATGAGGCCACAGGTGTTTTGGTGAGTTCGAGTCTCTCCCATCATTTATTCCTCTGCTGTTGAACTGATGCTGTATGTTGGTGATAAGTAGATAGACCGAGAGCCAATCAAAAAGAGTTAAAAATAGAGCGCGCGCTTGACGCTGATTGGTGGATTGCTGTGTTTTTGACCAGTTACATTTTAATCTGCTGATAATTAAAAAGGAACGAGTGATTTTTTCGCGAAATTTAGTTGAGTTCAAAGTACGATATTTGACTTGGAAATGTACTGAAGTAATACTTCAGTAAAGTGCAGCTACACATCCACCACTGACCTTCACATATCATTATATGAGATGTTTAACTTTCAGTGTGGTCTCAGACTGTTGGATCCTACTGTAGGTTCTGGAAAAAAAACAGACCAGATTTGAAGCAATCAACACTATTTAAAGTTCATCTTCATTTCCAAGAAACGTAGAGTTGAGTCCTACATTAAGCTTCATTTGAGCTTCTTGTCTGTAAGCCGTACTTTAGCGTATGCGATGAAATTAAATGTGTCCATGTCCGACTTGTGAAAGTGTCCTGTGTTTGTACTTGCAGATTTTAAAGTGAACGGAGAGCCGTCTAAAGCGGCCCTGGCCAACGAAGACTGTCCCCATATCGACCAGGCTGTATCACCTGAGGAGGTTTTCAGCCCTGTAGACCGTGAGAGACCCTGTTTCCTGCTCACCTCTGCAGATCGGGGCAATCACATAGGGGCAAGAGTCAGAAAGGGTACGTAACCGGCCTGTCCCTGTTGATCGTGCCTAGATTAATAATGAGCATGCGAGGGTGCTTACTGTGAAATAGAGCAGCTGTCATTCAAAGACGCCTTTTTTTTTTTTTTAACCGCAGTGAGATTAACTAGCTAGTAGTCTCCTTACGGAGTCTATGCCTTCAGATCTTCAGACTTTGCTCAGAGCGTGGGAGTGTGAGGTGTAGTAGTAAGAGGAAAGACATAACGATTCTACAAGCACATTTGCATTTCTCTTCTGTGACCTCACATCTATGGTGTGGAAAAGACATGGCACAGATTACAGTTCACTCTTATAACCTTCTAGGGTTTTGAATGTACAACACTAACGCTTCAAGGAGGTCCTCATTGTTTATAAGATTCAAAATCACTTCACAACTGGTGGAAATATACTGATGATATAACATTTATATATATAAAAAAATGAATTTAAATGCATTACAGGGACCTTATTAGATATTCTTGCCTGGTGATACATTGATGCATGCAGATTTACTATGGCAAGTTGGACTGGTGATGGTGAACCTCAGAGAGGTCCAGCATGGGGTATGAGGCATGTGGTCACATGACGAGAACACAGCCAGCGCGAGGCACATAATAGGCTCGGTTCTGATGTTTTTTCCTATTTTTAATATATATATATTTGTGATTTTTTTAGCCAAATCTGTTCATTCCTTTATTCAGATCACCACCGAGGTGAATTTAGAGTCTACGCCCCCAAACAAGAAAACACCCAGGCCTGTATCTAATTAGGGGTGAAAAAAAACTGCCCCAAATGATCAGATCTTGTGAAATTTAGACAGAATACCGGATTTGTATCCGAGCTCTTAGCCTAAGCGATAATACATAAACTAGCTTTATTTACAAGCTCCAGCAGCCATACTTCGCATTTCCTGACATCAGGAGTGTGTTTTTTGTGACCAAAATCCAACTCAGACCTCCGTTGCTCGAACAGGATGACTGTGATTATATTGTACCTCGTTTGATGCCAAGCTGAGATTGTTTTTACTGTTGAACCCAGTCCGCTCAGGCTTTAGGATGTAGTCGGGGCGAGACAGAAAAATAAACTGCACACAGAACAACTGTGATTTAATTTTTTATTGAAACGAAAATGACACAAGAGAACTCTTTTGCTCTGATTTTTATTTTTTTTCTCTTGCTGAACTTTAACAGCGTGATAAGTTGGCATGTCGTTGCATCAAGCTGATGTGTCTGGCTGTGTTCTTTGTGTCAATCTCTCTGTCTCGAAAGCTATGTTTGTTATGGTTAGCGCTGTGATACCACCCCCGTGCATGCAGTAGACAGTCGAATGCATAACGCATAACACGCATGGAGGATGACGCGGTTGACTTGGTGAATAATCACTGTCAATCACAGTCAACTGGATCACCACGAGCATTACTACATGACGGGTCTAACACACTAACGCACCCCAAATGCTTAAATATGCTCTTAATATGCACATAGTCATAAATATTGACATGAACATACACATATACACACAGACACTCACATTCACACACATGTCTGGAGTTCGAGACTGCACTTTTGGTGTACTGAAAGCCCTTTTTCTCTTCAAATGAAGGTTATGAAAAGCCATGGAGCCATAGCAGCATGTCTGGAGGCGTGGCCTCAGTGTCGGCCCTCCCCTGCAGCCCGCCCTGTCTCATGCAGCAGGCCCACTCTCCCATCCCATCCATCCTGTAGCATGGACAAGCAAACTAACCAATCAGAGGCTCCGCTCCGCAGCGCTGCGCTGAGACGCCCGCCCACACTGTGTACCATCCGTCTCTCATCAGCCTTCAGTTCTTCAGTTATCACTTTCCCAGCATTCATCATCATCATCATCATCAGTCTTTGTCATCACTCTTCTGTTTTTTTTTCTCATAGCTTTGGGTCTGTCTTCTCAAACATCTACTGACATAGTGTTATTTTTTGTTTCCATACCACTTCTTTACTTTTTTTGGTCACGTCTTTCCTCCTCTCTCCAGGTCCTGCACTACCATGCGTTCCTTTTTCTCGATCTCACACCATCCTTTCTTTCCCAAACCCTTCCTCCCTTCCTTCCTTCTTCCCTTTCACTGTTTTTAAAGCTGTGGTTTTTCATCAGGTGCTAACGGACACCATTTTGAAAAAGAAAAAGAAAAGACAATGGCTTTTTCATATAGTATTTCATAACACATACAGAAAATATTAATGGAAATAATAGGAATAATAATAATGCATAATCATTTAAAAAAAAAACAGTTCGTAACACTAACCATTCATGATTTTCTTTAGTGATGCAAACATCACCAAACATAAAAACCTATGACTGAAAAAAAAATCATTTGCATTGCATGCCTTGCATGGGAAACTGAGAAAACCAATGTAAGTCAAATGGAACCATGTAAGGAAAATATATATATATATATATACACATCTATATCTATATATTTTATTTTTACATTCAACATCCAGAGCTTCTCGACCAATCTAATGCAGATACAGTGTTATCATTTATTATGATCTAAATGCCAATGTAGCAATCGGGGCATTTTCTTTTGCGGACATTTATTTATTTATTTATTTATTCATTTATTTATTGCCTTTCCCCAAACCGTGAGCTTGTGTGCGTTTGAGCACATGCCATGTCTCTATTAGTAGCGCTGGTCCAGTTTTTGTTCTTGGGAAAAATTTTCATGCAAATTGTAAAAAAAAAAAAAATGCACTTTAACATCAAATACCATCGTTCTGACGTTTCTCACGTGAGCAGACTTAATTTCCGCTTTCCCTCGAAGGAAATTCGAAGTTTTTCGGTGGTGTTTGTATTTATTTTATTTTTTTGGGGTTCTCATAAATCCATGGTATTCGGAGTATGTTGTTCTCTGTAGCAAATCGAATATTAAAGTGTATTATGTAAGAATATGTTCACTTCGGCAGAAAAAAAAAAAAAAAAGTATGTGTAAAGTATTTTTTTGGGGAAAGGTAAAATGCATGCACTTTTATGCAAGAACTAATACGTACCCTATGCGAATGAGACTGTAAATAAAGAGAAAACGAACATACATTGCATGGAAATAAATCTTTTTCTATTGAAGCCATGTTCGGACTCTGTTTTTTTTTAATTCGACAGGACGCACATACACGTCGGTGTCTCGTTGCTCGGCAACAAGCTCTGCACCTCCATTGCAATGGCTTCTCTTTGACCTTTTCACCTCTTTGTTCCATTGCATTGCAACTCTTTGATGGTGGTGGTGCTGAGGGTGTGTGTGTGTGTGTGCATATATATATATATATATA
>MU557501.1:1507956-1555959 GCA_024362625.1 Silurus asotus
TATATATATATATATATATATATATGCACGCACACACACACACGTGTATGTATGTATGTACTGTATAATTGAATTGAAGACCTAGTACTGGTGCGAAAGGTGTGCCATCAAACCCTATGATTGGTCGCCATGGTCAAAGAGGGTGTGACCTTACTAGGAGGGGTGTAAGAAGAGAGATAGCAGGAGCGGTGCTGCCTTTTTGCCCTGCTTCACCTTCACACACTGGCATGACTTTCTTGAGCATGCGAGAATCCAGTGCGTCTAAACCTTCAGTTCATGCAGCATGTCCAGATGTGATGGACTGCCTTCCTGAAAGATATGTGTACGTCCACTGCCGGTGTTTGTGGATGCTTCTTTTTTTTTCTTTCAGTCGAGCATGCTGCAGTGCACGATAAAAAACTGACGAGCGCAGTGCAACCTGGCCATTCCATCGCTTCGCCGCGTCCTATCCGGCGTCCGCTTGCATGCTTCGCTTAACCCCCCTTTTCCCTTCCATCGTCTCCTTCCTTTCATTTTTCCCCGTCTGTGCTCGTTTGGTGTATTAATATGATTTTTTCCTTGTTGTTTGTTGTCGTTGTTTTCTCTTTATGTGTTTCTTAGAATCCCAGCGAGCGAGCCGACGCAGACCGCCGACAGAGTCAGTGTGTGTTATGAACCATGGTGTGCCAACCACTATGTGTGTCAACCATAAAGTCACCTCTCCCACCTGATAGTGCTGTAGTGTGCGTGCGAGTGCGAGCGTGAGCGTGTCTCTGTTCGCATGTGAATGTAAGTCAAATGTAAGAACGTAGGTGAACTCAGCATAGATGTAGCACAGTAGCACAGAGAAGCCGTAGATGTTTGTTCAGCCGTAGCTCTGGTTCTCGTGATTGACTATCGTGCTGTTGTATCGTGTGAAAGTGCCTATTGTTTTTTTGCGTTCTGTGTGTGTATATACGTGTGTGCAAGCATATGTGTGTGTGTGTCGCTGTTGTGCTTTGGTGTGCTAATGCATACGATTTTGTGTTTGTTTTTTTTTTTTTACTAGCAAATTCTTTTTTTGTGTGTGTGTGTGTGTTTAAATGTAAAATGTTGCTCCAGTACTTTTTCAGTGGTTAGGACTTAGGGCTAGTTTGCAGTCATGCCCACAATGAAGGGAAAAAAAGATAATAAAAGCTGCTTTGGATCGAGCGATGGGTCGAAGTGGGCTGACAAAAAAACCCCAAGAATCGAAACTTTACATTCTGAAAAAAAGAAGAAAAAAAAAAGAAACGTCCTGTATTTGTGAGCTGTTTGACAAATTCTCAAGAATTTTTCATCTTCTAATTCTTCCTGTGATTCCAACCAAGCTGTAGTGTGTCTGGATCGTTGTCTTTCTCTCTCCTTTTAAAAACCGACAATCCAGCGCAATAAAGCAATGACGGGATTTTTCAAATACACTCGTTTAGCAACGTCAAAAAAAAAATAAATAAATAAAAAAAAAAGTACAGGGTCTTTATCCAGACAGGTGCATAATAGAACGAAACCAATACTGTGGCTTAGGTTCGGTGCAATATTTATCGATTTATTTATTTTTCATATTTGTGGAAATGTACAGTACGCCCAGTTCTTTTGGGACCAACCTGAAACACTGCCAGTCGTAACCATGGCGATGTCGACGTCACACTGTAACAACATGCTGGACTTATTTGTACACAAGGAACACCACCTAGAGCACCGGTACGTGTCAATGACGGGATATTTTCGGCCGACATAGTGCGTAGTGTGATTTAGTGGTTCAAAGGATGTTTTTGTTTTTCATTGATGGTTTGATTTGTCTAAGCAAATTTGTGTCTTTTTTCCTGAGGAAAAAAAAAAAATTATACAATTAGCGCACACTAAAGAGTAATAAAAAAAATACTAATGAAGTGGGGTTTTTTGTGTGTCTGTTATGTTACGGGGGGGAAAAAAACAAATTAAACCGTAAGGCTTCTCAGTAAAAAAAATAAAAAACGAATGAATGAATTGAGGGTGCAATCAAATATGCAATAAACATTAAATAAATATTAGAACATGAGAATTGCATAGAAATGTCAATAAAATAAATCATTTCTTTTTTTTATTGTTTGTTTGGTGTTTTATTTTTTTTTATTTGTACATTTGATGGTGTGCAATTTAATTTCTGGACCTCTCCCGAGTTATATCTTAAACAGAAGTCTCTTCATAAGGTCAAATCTATTGGGACACCTGCCTTTTCCAGCCATATGTGGCTCCTTCTCAAACTCCTACCACAAAGTTAGAGGCACACTCTCCTTTACTTATACTAGGAGACCCAAACCAAACAATACAAAGTGTGCACAAAGCCGACTTCATGAAGATATGCTTTACAAAGACTAGATTGGAGGATCTCCTGCTAAAGAGCTGTGAAATTGACCCTACTGAACACCTTGGAGCGCTGACTGCACCCCAGGCCTCCTCACCTCACCTGCTTTAAAGTTCCTGACTGAAACCTAAACCTGAAAATCTCCACAAACACTCCAAAATCTAATGAAACCTTCAAGATTGGAGGTCTAAATGGGGACTAAATGTGGAATGGGGTGTTTACAAATCTTCTGAGAAGGCTTTCCACTCTATTTTGGAGTGTGGATGTGGGGATTTGTGTTTACGCACCTATAAGAGCTCAGGTACTGATGTTGTAAAGGGAAGGTCTGGGATTCAAACCTGAGGGTTCAGGCCAAGGTTCTGTGCAGGACACTCAAGTTCTTCCACTCACCCATCATCAAACATGAAGCTATTTTTGTTCACAGGAGCACGGTCAAGCTGCAATAAATTATGGATCTTTTGAGTTCTTTGTGAGTTTTCAGGTGTCCACAAACTTTTGGTCATACTGTAATCAGTCGGACTAAAGGGAAAAAGGCAGTGACTGCCCATGTAATGGGCTTTATTTCGGTTTGTGAATCATTTAATACCATGATGAGCCTAAAAGAGAGGAAAAAAGCTCAGGCACAAACATCGCCCAGCTGAACATTCCAGGATTTCCGCGACAATTTTTGCGCTTCCCAATTCACGACATCCGCAATACGTCCGTTCAACACGCTTGTTCATTGAATTATAGAGTTTAAGCTTCCACAGCTGTATGCATTAACAATCTGGTGCAGACGAGCAGAGTTTCGTACCTTGGTTGTGGTTTTTCACCCACAGGTAGTTTTTTTAGTGATCTCTTGTTAAAAGTTCCATATAAATCAAATCGAACTGATTTAATGCAGAACTAAGCTTAGAGAGTTTCATTTAATTCAGCCACAAATGCAGATGTTTAAAACATCTTGATATTTCAAAAGTAATACTTTGATCATCTTATTAAGTTCAATAAGTTCAAGCTCAATACTGGTGTATGCGTTCATCTTCATTTAAAACCATACCAAACCCCTTAGCTCACATAGTAACACCAATGCTACCTGCTGCACCGCAGTGCCATGGAGGGAAAAATGGGAAATTTTTGGGGGAAAAGTTAAGCTAAAGATGGTTTTGGACTGTAATTAATATAAACAGTTGACTTCGGGCTGCGATTGCCACAAACAGTTTTGCATTCAAGCGTGAACAAGTTGATAACATTAAAAATGTTGGAACTGTAATGATTAGACATTCGGTATCACCAAGATGAGAATGGGTTCATCAATGAAGTCTGGTTCCTCTTGAGATTTCTTTAAACTTCCCTTGTCACTGTAATGGCTCATTTACTAGGAATAAACGTATATAGGGACTAATATATGACGCAGAATTTATATTTACAATCTATTTCATTCTGTAAAGATGAGATTTAATCCAACCAATGTGAACTGACTGGAAGTGAAGTAAAATTTTATGTATTGGAATGGAATTTTAACTTTATGAATATAATGTATTTGAATTCGATTGTGAATAAATTTCATTCTGAAAAGCTGCTTTGAGACGATGTCCAGCACCGTACAAATGGAATGAAATGGAAATGGAATTGAATTGAACTGAATGGAAAAGAATTGAAAAATCAAATTAATCTGGACTGATTGAATGTAGAGCTTAGCTTTACTATGGAGTTCATTCATACATAGGTTCATGTTATTTCATGGGTTCATGAGTGTTTTAAATTTGATCAATACAAACTATACATAATACCCAATAATAATAATAATCATCATCATCATCATCATCATCAATCATTTATAAAAATTATATATATATATCTCAGTGGCTTTAGATCAAACAGATGGCACTTCTGGATTTCTGAGGTGATCCAGAGCCTCTGTGGTCATATAAATTACAGTGTGACACGAGATGCGAATATGAGAAAATAATAGCGTTAATAGGAGACACGGCAATTTGAGTGTCGCCACCCCAGTAGTCCAGCAGACGAGAGAGAGCAATAGAGAGAGAGAGAGAGTGTGTGGGAAATAGATACAGATACAAAAGGAAAGACAGGCAGGCAGACAGAAAGAGAGAGACAGGCAGTGACACAAATAGACAGACAAAGAAAAAGGAGAAACAGACAGATACAGAGAGAAAGATTGACGCAGTGAGACAAATAGATAGACAAAAAAAGGAAAAGACTCAGAAAGAGAGAGAAAGACAGGCAGACAGAGAGGTGGTGATACAGACAGACAGAGATGGAAAGAGAGAAACATAGCCGTACACAAAGAGAAAGATTCACGGACAAAGAAAGAGACAAAAAGACGAGATAGAGAGAGGAAGAGGTTTATTAAAGATCATTAGTATCTGTTCAGAGGCTTCTATTCACACGCAGTGAGAAAACAAACTAAAGGGCACCTGAAGTGGATCCAACACCTTTCTAAATGCTGTTCAGCTTCCAGTATCTTCACTGTTCTTCAAACAACAAAGCACCAAAGAATGTCCTGCTCCACAGCCAATTAGGAGAGCTTTGGCATTTTGCAGGTCAGGGATTGGCTGCGGCTGGATGACATCGCAAAGAGAACCATCGCCACACATTCCATGCTCATTCCAACCCCAAGAAAAGACCTGATCTCCTATAACGACAGAGCAAATAACGTAATGTAGATCATCTAGAGCATCCAAAAAAGGACTCTCAATTTGGAAGAAATCTTAAAGGTTTCTAACATTAAAATGTAAAGAGTTACAGACACTTTTAGGAACCCGTTTTCTTCCACACTCCAAAAAGCGTGTACCGTAATTTCCGGACTATAAAGGCACCCATATATAAGCCGCTGCATTTGACAAAGATTTTTATTTTAAACATAAATAAGCCGCACCTGTCTACACTGAAACTAATGAACTTTACACAGGCTTTAACGACAGTGTCTGTTACATGGGTGAAATATGTTGTGGCTCCTTTTAGAGCAGAGCGGCATTTTGGAAATAGCATGCCGCCACAATTTTTCGGTATTACTGCACGTGTGCAAGACCGAGGAATATGTCCTCATTATTTTCTGATGCTTATTTCTAATTTTCTTTGACTAACCTGTAACGCTGTTGCCAAGAAAAATAAAAAAGCACGAGTTTTGGAAAGCTGTCTGTGTTTATATGATTTCTGTTACAATTGGAGTTAGCGAGCTCTCCCTTCACCCAGACTCAACACGTTACAACGGCTTGTATCTAAACAGTAGCCTACCAAGAAAGTCATTGTTCACTGTCTTCCTCCTTCCTTTCACAACTATTTCTCTCTGAAGTTTATCTTTTGGCAACTTCTTTGGCATTTTCTCCCGATGCCGTGCAGTTCAGAACACAGGTGAGGTGCGTTTTTTCATTTCCGTTCGGCAATTTCATTGGTCCAATGTTATGTCGCTCAGTTTTTTGGCTTGAAGTTTGTGAAACCGGGAAAAACCCAGGAAAAAGCCATAAATAAGCCGCTTCGTTGTTTAAGCCGCGCGGTTCAAAACATGGGAAAAAAGTAGCGGCTTATAGTCCGGAAAATACGGTAGTTACATGAAAACTAATGTAACAGTTGGACTTGATGCACTTACGAACAATTAGGGTATAATGCATTCTATATATTAATGTGTAATATATTGGAACTAGGTAGCTGTTACTGCATGCTCAGTCCGTACCACAGGTTTTTATTTACTATAAATAAACACCAATTTTTTTTTTTGTATAACCCTAATTTCATTCTACTCAAAATAAGTGTGTAAATTCGAACGTAAATTGGTTACGCATTAAAGTTCTTTTAATGTGTTGATTGAGTGCAAACTTCAAAGGGATTTTCACGCCTTGCGTATTCTTTTATCTTCGTTCAATTCAGTCCAATTCAAACCTTTAACTAACATAGTAACACGTCAAAAAGTCAGATCCCAGAGTTTAGATTAATGAGAGACCAATGCTACCTGCTTCACAATGATGGCGCTACACTTCGGTGGAATAGACATTCGGTGTCACCCAGATGAGGATGTGTTCACCATTAAAAGTCTGTTTCCTCTAAAGGTTTTTTTTTTTTCTCACAACATCTCAGCTCGCTCATTAGGAAAAAAAAAAAAAAAGATAATAGGAAGTCATTTATGATGCTACAATTGACATTTACGATCTATTTTATTCTTTAAAAGCTGCTCCGGGACAATGTGTGTGTCCCTGTACAGATGAAATGGTATTAAATGGAATTGAACTAAAATGAATAGTTTGGAACGAATTAAAAGGAAATGAATTACGTTAAAGGCAAATGGTTAATTTATTCAAATCAAATGATACTTTCGCACATAAAAAGCTAAACAATTACAACAAATCTACAGCCAGTAATGCAATCTTATATGATCTGTGAGCCTGCTATCCAACATGTGCACCACCAAACCCATAGATATTATATGGGGAATAAAAGAAGGAGGTAATTACTAATTCTGCTCTGCACTATGAGTAAATGGATGCGAGACCCTTAGCAACAAAACCCACCAGAAACACTATGAGCCGCTTTGGTTCAAATGGAAAAAAAAAAAGCTTTTACATACATGAATATGGAAATATTTATATCAGTAATCAGTAAATGCTTGTGGATACACTCATGTATTTTCTATCTGATACTTAAATAACTACAACCATCTTCCTGTAATCAAACCTTTAATCCTTAAGCCTACTGGAGTTTATCCAGCTGGTGGGTATGGTCCATCCTACCCAGCATGGAGACACGTGCGGTGGCAACACATGCGGTGGCAACACGTGCCATGGTAACCCTGTTACATAACTGCCTCATTGCCGTGGCAACCTGAAGCGAGCATGTTTTTTTCTCGAGGCGAGACCAGTTTTCCCGGATTTCTCGCTCTTTCTTGTTTACTTCACACTTTTGAAATGGCGCATTCCACAACCTGAACTGTGCAACAACCTAGCGTCCAATCGACAAAGCCAGCGGGAAAATAGTCGCTCGTGCCTGTCTGTTCCAGTCATAAGGACTATAGCATGGTGGTATTAGTAGTTCAAGCTGAAATGTATTTGAAAGCTTATTAGGAGAGATGTCCAGTTTTTCTAAACAGAAAGACCAGAACGCAATTAATTCAACAACAGGGCAGTGTGCGGTCATTGAAAGGAAGCCCGCTGCTGTTGCCATGGCAACAAACGTAGCAACATACGGAATAATAAAGCGATCTTGAGAGAAGGAAAAGGTTTTTTTTTTTTCTCTCTAATCCAGGAACATGAGAGATCTTTTACAGGGTAAACAAGTAAAAACAGCTTTAATCACTGTTTGCTCTGGGGGAAAACTAATTTAGCTCCAAACTGATTTCAGTAAAAAGAAAAGATACCTTATATTGTAGTATCTAAACAGGATATGCAATGCACCATGTTGCCAGTATTGTAATATTGTGATTTGTTTTGGCATCCCTAGAGCTTCTTTTGTAATAGCTTCTTGTCCACCTGTCACCTTGTCACACGGTCAAGTGTCCACAAACTTTAGTGTACCTTTTCGTACCTCCATTGCATCACCACTTTCAATGCAAATGTGCTAATACCATTGATTAATCAGGCTTCAGTCTGTAATTGATAATTATTGTAGCACGACTTAATTGCTTGCCAGCACTGACAAAATGTCATTGATGCTTGCAATGTAAAATTCACTGAATGGATAAAAATGTTCATTTTTGGGGTAAACAAATTCACATTTAAAAGAAAAGATGATAGCATCTAAACATAAGGTTACATATATGCAATGCACCATGCTGCCGTCTGCTAAACCATGAGCCTAAGCCTTTCCTACAAAACCCAGTTGCATTAATGAAACAATTACTGGTTTCCCAGATCACAAGATGACAGGAGACATGAGCACCAGCTCCATAACAAGCTGTTTAGTACAAAAGAATCCCATTAAACAGCAACATGGGATGTCCAAAAATCATATCACGATATTACTATATTGACACAAGGTACATATGAATGGTCAAATTCACAGATTCGCATCGGCATAAAAGATAATGACGTGATGCATCTATTTAAAAGAGTGCATCGGATACAAGTCGTCATGTGTATCATGAAGTAACGTTTTTAACACATTTGCATCAGTAAAAAAAAATATATCTATATGTAGACAGTGAAATTTAAGATTATAAATGATCTACTATAACTTTAAATTAGTATTCAATAAAATATGATGCAACGGAAAAATAGAATGTTATGCAATTTAACATAGTACAGATAGTTTGCCTTTATTTGTAAATCATACCTTTACTTAACTACCTTCTGACTTTTAACGTCTGGCCCTTTCACAAACAGGCCTTTGTAGTGCAAAAAAATATATACATTCAATAAAACCAGACATTATTTTCCTGTTTTGTCTAAAGGAAGTTACAGCTCTACCTCTGCCATGTTAATCTGTATTGTATGTGACTCTCAGGACACGCCTCTGTCTCCGTAGTGTCGTGACATGCAAATTAACGTGGCAGCAGTGGTGCTTGAGAAACAGTTTAGCGAGGAGAAATCAATCTACATATAAAATAACGAATTACTGGTCACTTTCTAAACAATAAAGTAAAGCGCATCTATTGTTTTTAGCGATGCAAATATTAAAAACAAAACATCGCAATACAAATGCTAACTTGCGCATATACATGAATACATATGTACTTTATTAAACACTACATTTCCAAAAGTATTGGGTCACCTTGTCATAAGTACAGCATGTGATTTTTGGAGTATTGCATTCCACATTTAGTCCCAATTTGCTCGTATGATTCCCTCCACTCTTCTGGGAAGATGTTCCACAAAATTTTGGAGTGCGAATATGGATATTTGTGTTCATCACAAGGGCGTTATAAAAGGCAGGTACTGATGTACAGTACAGACCAAAAGTTTGGACACACCTTCTCATTCAGAGTTTTCTTTATTTTCATGACTATGAAAATTGTAGATTCACACTGAAGGCATCAAAACTATGAATGAACACATGTGGAATTATATATGGAATTATATACATAACAAAAAAGTGTGAAACAACTGAAATATTTCATATTCTAGGTTCTTCAAAGTAGCCACCTTTTGCTTTGATTACTGCTTTGCACACTCTTGACATTCTCTTGATGAGCTTCAAGAGGTAGTCACCTGAAATGGTCTTCCAACAGTCTTGAAGGAGTTCCCCGAGAGATGCTTGGCACTTGTTGGCCCTTTTGCCTTCACTCTGCGGTCCAGCTCACCCCTAAACCATCTCGATTGGGTTCAGGTCCGGTGACTGTGGAGGCCAGGTCATCTGGCGCAGCACCCCATCACTCTCCTTCTTGGTCAAATAGCCCTTGATGCCTTCAGTGTGACTCTACAATTTTCATAGTCATAAAAATAAAGAAAACTCTTTGAATGAGAAGGTGTGTCCAAACATTTGGTCTGTACTGTAGGTAAGGAGACCTGGGGTGCAGTCAGCATTTCAATTCATCCCAAAGGTGTTCAGTAGTTATGAGATCAGAGCTTCATAGCAGGCCAGTCAAAATCCTCCTCTCCAAAGCATGTAAACCAGATCTTCAGCTCACTTTGTGCACAGGGGCATCACCATGCTGGAACAGGTTTGGGTTTCCAAGTTCAAGTGAATGCTAAATGTTATTATAGCGCATCTAAAGACAATCGACAATTGTGTGCCTTCAGATTTGTGGTAACAGTTTTAAAAATAACCACATATACCAGGAAAGGTCAGGTGACCCAATACTTTTGGAGATATAGAGTTCATATATATTTATATATGCTAATAAGTCAGTTTGTTAAAGAAAATATGAGCAAAACTGTAGTATAGTATTTAAAAAAAATCTTAATTAACTTTTGGAAAAAAATAAGTAACATTAAACTCTAAGATTGTAAAAACAATAATAATAATAAAAACAGTGTAATTTCTAAAATATCTTAAAAAAAGTGTCCAATCAACCAGCTCTAAAAACACAAAATACTTGTGTGCTGTGGAAACATCAGCATAATAATATGGTACAATATAGAGGTGTATCATCAAAGCTACTTTGGATGTCTTTTTCTGACACATTTATTATATTTTCTCAGAACTATTTTACAATATGCTATACTATTATACTACAACTAACCAGAGCACACACTTCCTGCCATTCGTGCTTAGAGACAGGAAGCGAGTCCCAAGAAGTATGATTTATGCCCGATAAGCAAGAGATCTTTTTTTATATATAAAAGAAAGGTGAAAACTCAACCTCAAACTCAACCAGTGGCCGTTTACAGCCGATAGTCCAAATCAGCACTATTAGTTTTGTAATTAATTTGACTTCCTGTGCATCTGTTCGCTCATGTTTAGAGACAAAGGCAACTTCCTTCGTCTGACTTTATTTGAAGGCGGTAGGAACTGCCTATGCAATTCGAATAAGAAAATCTGATTTATATAAGCTAACCTACTAACGATAATTAGTTGATTTGAAAGATAAATCAAATCATTAAAAAGAAATACATAATCAAAAGACACAAATCCAAAAACCATGAGCTTGATTAGGGCGTATACCTTTGAATGCCTACATGCAACCAGAGAACCTGTACATCAAACCCTACATTCACTTTCAGACTTTCTCAAAAGCCTGTTTAAAAGCTCATATTGATTCTGGGACTGGCTACTTATCTATAGCTCTTTATTTATCCCTAAGGTAATGACAGGAAATTAAAATATTGACCTCTCAAAGTCTGACCCGAAAGCTAAGGTTAAGTACGCTAGCATAGTACGCTATTTTGCCACATTCAATTATGGAATGGAACTCATAACTCTCATGCCCATCAAGAATTTAAGAACGTTGAGAACTATTGAAGAACTTGGTTCGGTATCTGCAACTATACTTTCCTCTGAGTTCTGAGGCTGGCAAGCTTGTAGCATCTATATACACTACATGACAAAAGTATTGGGACACCTGAATTTTCCAGCCATATGTGGTTCTTCCCCAAACTGTTACCACAAAGTTTAAGGCACACAATTGTATATGTTACCCTTCACTTAAAACCACCACCTGTGCACAAAGCCATCTCTATGAAGATATGATGTACAAGGGTTGGAGTGGAAGATCTCAAGAGCTTTGGCGTCAAACTTATGGAACACTGACTCCACAAATCTCCACAATCCCAATCCAAAATCTAGTGGCACACCTTCCCAGAAGAATGGAGGTTATACAGCAAATGGGGACAAAATGCTGAATGGGATGTTCAAAAGGCACATGATCACGTGTCCACAAACTTGTTCACATAGTAAACGCTTATGCCTCCATCACATCATTGCTCAAGTGCTCATTGGCTAATGGCCAATGTTTAATAAGGCTTTAGAAAGTAATTGATAATGAAACAATAAATGTGTTACATAATTTTAATGCAAAGCGCAGAAACCGTATAATGGAATGCCTCTGTGGAGTGTATTGAAATGGTGTAACACGCCAAGCTATGAATTATTCACTTTTCACAATGATAAGTAAAAAATATCATTAATGTTTGCAGTGGAAAAATGGACTAAATGGATAAAAATAATGTAAAATTTTTTTCAAGCTATTTCAGATACGGATCTAGAAATCTGGCCAATGTAAGTCATAGACAGAGATAAAGTAGTGCCATAAAAGTACATTTATTTGTACGAGTTCATAAATAGTTATTAGAGCGAGAGTGCGTGTGTGTGCGTGAGTTTATGTTTGTGTGAGTGAATGATGTGTATCTTAGCACACTTACTAACAATGTAGCTGATTTTGTAAACTCGTTGTGCTTTTTCATTTATTTTTTGGTTAGATTTTAATTGAGTTTGGACCCGTTTACCAAAATCACCATATTCACCGTTATGCTACTTTTATGTTCAGGTTGAATGCTCACCTTCCAGCGAATCAGAATTGGGTATTCAAATAGACCAAAGTATAAATTTCATTTATGGCAGACAAGCTTATTTACTTATATTTATGAATTACATTTATCAAATTCATACAACTGAGCAGCTATTGTGTTAAGAGCCTTGCTTTGCGGCCCAGGAGTGGCAGCTTGGTGTGGCCGAGATTTGAACTCACAACCTTCGGATCCAAAATGCTTTGTGTGCAAGACAAATGAAAACACCGAGATGAACATGTGACTCACCTACGATGGCAAGGTTGTGCTCCGAGCCACAGGCGATCTGTATTAAGAGAAAAAAAATAAATAAATAACTTAACACAATAATCACATCAGTAGAATCACAGTAAACCTCATCACCCCAGTGCTGTAAAGGAGTCATGCTTATGCATCGGTGTCCATCTCACTAAAATCTTTTTCTAGTTATTTACAGTGAGGAAAATAAGTACTTGCAGCCTTTCCAGCCTTGTGGAGGTGTACAATTTTGTCTCTAGTGTCTTTGGACAGCTCTTTGGTCTTGGCCATGTTAGTAGTTGGATTCTTACTGATTGTATGGGGTGGACAGGTGTCTTTATGCAGCTAACGACCTCATACAGGTGCATCTAATTTAGGATAATAAATGTAGTGGAGGTGGACATTTTAAAGGCAGACTAACAGGTCTTTGAGGGTCAGAATTCTAGCTGATAGACAGGTGTTCAAATACTTATTTGCAGCTGTATCATACAAATAAATAGTTTAAAAATCATATATTGTGGTTTCTGGATTTTTTTTTAATATTATGTCTCTCACAGTGGACATGCACCTACGATGACAATTTCAGACCCCTCCATGATTTCTAAGTGGGAGAACTTGCAAAGAGGCAGGGTGTTCAAATACTTATTTTCCTCACTCAAAATATGCAATCTTTCGAAGAATAGAGACAACAAGCACAAACTCCATACAGACTGGGCAGAAGTACTGTAAAAGTACAGTCTCTATTTAATAAAAGGACACAGTGTAAATCTACACTTATAAAAATGTAATAAGAAGTGCATCATCTACCGCTGCTGTAAACTGTAAACGTGCGCCTTGCACTGGGAAGCTATTGCCAGAAAATGTGATGGATTTGCAATACATTATTCAGAGTATGAAAAAAAAAAAGAAAAAAAGCTCTGACTTAAAACCTGCTAATACTTATTACCATCAGTTACAAAACAGTTTGCCGTTTAGCCAAGCCCACGACTTAATAAAAAAAAATGTGTGTGTGAGAAAATAATCCCAGGGCATTGAATAGAACATTTAATACAACTGTTAGAACAAGCTGAACTCTGGTTCTGCCAACTTTGTGGAAATTACATCGAGGTTTTTTTTGTTTGCAGAATGCACTTTCTCCCGAAACAAGGTTTAAATTCTTTGTTATATTATGTATAAAAGTTAATGAATGATGTTTTCCACCTGTGTTTGTGTTGCCTTTTTAGATTTGCTGCCAATCCTTTAGCCTTTTGTCAAAGAAAACAAAAATATTTATTTATTTATTTAATACGCTAAAAAAGGAAAATCTAAAAACTAAAAAAAAAAAAAACCAACAAAAAAAAAACTTTTTGGGGCTGGGTTAGGGTTAGGGTTAGGGTTAGACCTCACAACCTTTTGATCAAAAGTCTAATGTCTTTACCAATCTGCCACTCACAGAACAACCTTTCCAAAGGTGTAACTATATGGTGGGTTGTTATGTGGTAATTATTTGCTTCCGAAATTCTCAAATCGGATGTTAAATGGAGTCTATTGAACTCAAGTTTCAGTAAAACCAGAGTTTATGCCTTGACAAGTAAAATGAATTACTCAAAAAAAACAGTATGATGCTCCGATATGACCCGAAGAAGCCACTTCTTTGCTATCCTAACCCTACTCATTCTCCTACTACCTCACATAAAAAAAGCTGTTACAAGCTAATGATGAAACGGTAAAGAATGAACATCCAGATGTCACCCAGATGAGAATGGGCTTCCTATCTGAATCTGGTTCCTCATGTCGTCTTAGGGAAATTTTTCCTCAACACCATTTTCTCTCGTTCACTCATTGGGGAACTTTCCGAGACAAACTAATATGCAGACAAACAAATATTCTTAATCTGCTTACATATATAAAGCTGCTCTGGGATCATGTCGATTGTTAAAAGTGCAATACAAATACATTTTTTACAGAATTGGGTTAAAATTCAGATCCATATGCAGGTCTTGAGGGAATATATATTTTTTAAATAAAAGTATTTGCTTAGGGTATTTCAGTTATTGTAAAATCTCCTTGTATTTTATAAAAAAACAAAACATAAAAAAGAATGAAAGTTCACGGAAGTCAAAACATTGGGACATCCTCAAAAAAAAATAAAAAAAAGTTATATCTTTTCAAAGCCAGTGAAATCACTCCCAATAACCAGGCCCTCTTATAGTATATACACATATACATATACATGTATGTATATATATATATATATATATATACACACACAGAAAGTGCACCTCTCATACTTCAACAACTATTTCAGTATATCTGAAACTTGAAAATATTTTAGAGCAGTCAATGTGCAGTATGTATAGCAGTCATTATTGTCTAAATAACGTTTAACAAAAGTGAGTACACCCTAAGTGAACATGTCAAAACTGTGTCAGACGTGTCAGTATTTTGTCTAATTACCATTGTTATCTAGCACTGCCTTAATCCTCCTGGACATGGAATTCACCAGCACTGCACAGGTTGTTGCTGGGATCCTCTTCCAGTCCTCCATAATGACATCCAGAGATGCTGGATGTTAGAAACATTCACCACCCTCCACAGGTGCTCAATTGGGCTCAGGTCTGGAGACATACTTATCCACTCCATCACCTTCACCATCAGCTTCATCAATAAGGCAGTGGTCATCTTGACGATGTGTTTTGGGTCGTTATTATATTGGCCCAGTTTTTGAAAGGACGGCATCATGTCTGAATGGCACCAGTACCGGAAGCACTCATGCAGCACCAGACCATGATGCTGCCACCATAATGCTTGACTGTGGGCAAGACACAATTTTTTTTGGTACTCCTTACCACACATGCTGGACCCCATCTGAGTCAAACAAGTATATTTTAATTTTATCAGACCACAGGACATGGTTCCAGTAATTTATGCTCTTAGACAGGTCGTCTTGAGCAAACTGTTTGGGGTTTTTCTTGGGAGCAGCTTCAAAAGAGGCTTCTTTCTGGGACGACTGCCATGCAAACCGACTTGTTGCAGTGTGCGGCGTATGGTGTGAGCACTGACAAGCGGACCTTCTGCTCCTGCAGCCTCTAAAGCAATACTGCAATACTCAAGCGTCAGCTCGACCCTTGCGAGGCAACAATTTAATTCTCAAATCCTCAGAGAGACACGAGGTGCCATGTTGATCATCCAGTGGTCAGTATGAGAGAATTGCACTCAAAGCACCAAATTGTAACTTCTCTAATACAAAATACACAAATTTGTATGGTCCTGCCAAGCAAACAAAAACATGAACATGATGAATAGGACATGCGGCTTTGCACGGTTACACGCCGTACAGCTGTTATCACTTAGGGTTTACTCACTTTTGATATCAGCTATTTTGACAATAATGGCTGTATGTTGAGTTAATTACATAAGAGTAAAAGTGAGAATGCTCATCAATTTAAAATCTTTAAACCATTTAATTAGATTGCTACATTTACTCAAAGTATGAAAATAAAACTTCATAAAAACCAACAAAAAATGAATACACTTATGAACCAAGGCATGCAAACAAACATCAAGTAAAGCTAACTCATGAAAATAAAAGCTCTGATACCAGACAAACAAACATGCTAACAGCTAGATCTTATAGTATTCATCTAAATCAGGGGTCTCCAATCTTTTCCAGAAAGGGCCTGTGTGGGTGCAGGTTTTCATTCCAACCAATCAATGGTCACAGTCATTGAAAATGAAGATCATTAGATTTGAACAGGTATGATTTGGTGTGGACTTGCTTGGTTTGAATGAAACCCTGCACCCCAATGGCCCTTTTTGGTTAAGATTGGAGACCCCTGATCTAAATGAACACAATAGGTGCATGTTTTTTTTGTTGTTTTTGAGAAAATGATTTAAAGTTAAGCACTTATGTGAGTGAAATCTGGCCAGGAATAACATCGCTGTATGATTTTAGGTCTTCTCTCAGCAGGCCATCCCTGAAGAATGCAGCTACCTGTTTATTAATAGATTTAGAAAGCAGCTCATTTGGGTTAAGGCCAGTATTTGTAGGTTATGGTGTGGTGTACTGTATGTGAGACAGCCAAAAAACTGAACGCATTTTAAAGTCTGTTTACCTTCTGAAAATTAAAAGGAGGGATTTAAAAAATGTTTTGACTGCAGCATGGAGAATATTTTGACTGCTGGGGTTCACAAACTTATATGGCAAATAAAAACAATTTTCTGTGAACCCCAGGTTATGACAACTGTATGATTTAAATTAGAATTGGAACATACGTACGTGTAAAATGAGTGACAATTTCTAACCTCAAAATTCAATTCAATTCAAATCAATTCAATTCATTTTTATTTGTATAGCGTATGTCTGTCCCTGTTGAGCAACTTTCGCAAGGAAAAACTCCCCGAGATGGAATAAGGAAGAAACCTTGAGAGGAACCAGACTCAAGAGGGAACCCATCCTCATCAGGGTTGCACCAAATGTCCAAAATCAACTGGAATCCTGACTATAGAAAGGATTAGTGACCATATTCCTCTTATTTGTGGAAATCTGACCATAAGATCTGCTTTTTAAACATCCCATTACACACTGATTCCACATTTGCTGTTATAATACCGTCCACTCTTCTAGGAAGGTGTTCCACTACATTTTGGAGTGTTATTATGGAGATTTGTGCTCATTCAATCACAAGGGTGTTAGTAAAGTCAGGTACTGATGGAGGTGATGTGAGGAGCCATGGGGTGCAGTCAGAGCTACAATTCATCCTAAGGTGTTCAATAGAGTTGAGACCAGCGCACTATAGCGGGCCAATCTAGATCTTTCACTCCAATCCATGTAAAGAATATCTTCATGGAGCTGGTTGTGTGCAATGTCTTGCTGGGACAGATTTAAGTCTCGTTGTTAAAGTGGAGGGAAAATTGAATGCTACCACATTCATTGAATCTGCCTGTTTTTAACTGTTAATTTCTTACTTTTTCTTCAAAAATGTATAAATAAATGCATGTTCTTCTGGTCATTTGCTTAAAACCTCCAGAAACAAAAGCACCTGCCAAATGAATTGACATAAAACACAGAACTGATCCAAACGGATGCAGTAAATTTGCTTTGGATGTCCTTCCAGGAGAGTGATAGATGCAGCTTTACATAAAGCCCAAGGCAAGGACTTTCAGACCGAACGCATTAAGGACGGAAACTGGGCGTTTCAGCACTGTGCTCCCTCACATGACTGTACATGCATCCCCAGGGCCAATGGTGTACTCCTCTGTTCCTTTGCCTCTCGCTTTCATTAAAGATAGAACACTTTTGCAGCACGTTACAGCACGCTCTGCCCTTCCCTGTCGGTTGTCTCAATGGCACACAGCGTACAAGTGAATAACCACAACAACAACAACTACAAGGACAATGTGGAATCAGCAGCTTCGGAAGATTAAATAGGATAAGTGATAAAAGCAGACAAAGAAAAAAAGATGTAGCAGAAAAAATCTAGTCATTTCAGGACAGCTGTCTGAAACCCTGAGCGTGATGGAATATACTGAACTACAGCGACAGGATATGGACAGATCCAACTCTAAACTCTCACCAGGGAATAAATGCAGCATGGCAACATGTCATGCCAGGCTTTAACTCACATTGTCTTACTTTTCCCAAAACACAGACATACTCTCACACACACTCACACACACACACTTATTGAAGTGGACAGTGTAATATGTCTCTGATTATACACCTTTAAACCACTGTTATTTCAAGACATGAGACTTAAACTTTTCCACTGAAAATTGGTTAACTTTCCCTCGCTCTCTCACACACACACACACACACACACACACACACACACACACACACACACACACACACACACACACTCAAATACTGCATCTCCAAGGTTAGTGGTGACCTTGAATGCCTGTAAATGCTCTGTCTCTAGGCAGGATGCAAACAATAAATAGTCACAGTGACGTCTCCACCTGCTGGCTCTGATTGCACACTACATCTCACAATGATATATGGACAAAAGTATTGGGACACCAGACATTTTCAGCTACATGTGGTTCTTCCCCAAACTGTTACCCTCTGTTCACAAAGCCATCTCCATAAAAATATGGTTTACATGAGTTGGAGTGAAGATCTTGAGTGCAACCCTGCAGAACACCTTTGGAATGAACTTTAACGCTGACGGATTTGGCATTTAACCAGAAAATAAAAAAACGTAAGAAACTCGTACCTGAGTGGCTCCATGAAGAGTCCGAACCTCAGAAGGAAGACTTGATTCTGTACTGTCAGTGGTTGTCAATTGTCTCCCAAGCTGTCCATAACTGGCTCTTCCCCATGTAAGGACTCTCTTAGCATCTAGAAGTTACAGAAAGCTCTGGGATCAAAATCAAATGCTCACAGTATAAGCCTTTTCCTTGGTTTCACTACAAACTTATATAAGAGCTTTATTCCTGTGTCTTTGAAGCATTGAGTGGATCATGGATGACATGCAACAAAATTCAACAGGACGATCGGGAAAACCTGTTTCCGGATAAAAAGGGCTGAACACAAGCAAATTCTTGAGAAGAAACCATTCCGGTCAACCGGACGTCTGTGTTTCGAGGGAGAAAAACTTATGTTTCTGATCTGAGAGTGGGGCAAATATGACAAAATGACAAAAACAATGACTCCATATCATTTGTGATTATTAGGGAAAGATAACCTAAGCTTAAGGCAACATCTATATGTAAGACAACACAAAGCAAATAAAGTGGTATCCAAATTAAATATATACCTTTTAGCAAGTTTGTCCACACAGAAATAATGTTTTTGTGATCCTGTATAATGAATCATATTATGATCCAAATACAAATACACCTTGTGTGTGTTTAATCATTTTACTACTCGTACCTGTCTGGGCAATTAGATGAGTCCAGCCACTGTGTAGAGCTAAAACTCTTTCTCCATTTAACAGTGATTGGTCTAAGGCTGTAGGAAGAGGTAGGAAGGTTTCTTTTCTACACAGCTGGCCGTGTTTATTGCTGCCCCACAGGAACACCTGACCAGACTCTAGACAAAACAATGACATCCAAATTACTTTTATATTTTAGGAGTATAATCTGCTCAAACAACAAAAGGTTAGCTAGAAAAAGCTACTGCTGGTTATACTAATGCTGTAATGAGACTAGCAGTCTGTGTGAACTTCATGGGACCTGCACATGCTCAAGCTTGTAGACAAAACATTTTGAACAGATGTTTTTTCTGATATCTTCAAAGCCTGGTTTAAAGTCAAAAGAGCATTTAATCTGGAATAAACTCACCTGTTAAACAGGCACAATGTGCAGAACCTGCAGTCACATGCTTGGCAGATACCTGGTCCAGCCCTAAATGTGAAGAATCATGCGTTAGGCTACATCTCAATCAGCTCCCGTAGTCAGGGCAGTGATCAGGGAGTCAGTCATTTTGAGTCTGTCTCAAACTCAAAAACCTTTTAAAGACCGCACTGGAACATTTAAAGACCGCACTGGAGCGCCTAAAAGTATTCCCCACAATGCGCCGCAAAAACCAGAAAGAAATCATCAATGTTCTCTATGGTCCCAGAAATGATGCCATAATTCCTGAAGGCTCTCAGCCTGTACTCAGCCTGAACTCCAACTTTGTCTATGAGTAGCTTGATGTCATTGTTGTAGCTCTCAAACGTTTTATATATGGTTTTTGATCTTGTCAAATAACAAAATAAAATCAAGCCTTGAATCAATGTGACAGAATTTATATGACTGATAAAACGTAGAATATTTGAGTTCTTTGGGGTTTTGCAGTGAAAATTTTCAAATTGAAATTTCCTAATTTACTTCTTCCTGTTGCTGATAAATGCCAGTGGTGATGTTTTACAAGTTACCACTAATATAAATATCAATACGTTATGCACACTTGAGGTGATAAACATGTGTCTTGTAAAATCTGCAAAATGTTAATAAAAAAAAAAATAGCATATTGTTTAATATTCAGAACAGCCCAGAAAATGCTGTGAGGTTTTCTCAAAAAGTTTTGTTTACAAGAAAGTACTTTATTTATCTACGTTCCCACACTATCACCTTCAAAATAGCAAACAGCAATACAGCGCCCCCCAGAGTTCCTGCCACTTCTGCAATGTGTCCTGGAAGCACCTTCTGCGATTTGCGCTGGATCTCCGCAATTGTGCCAACCTTTGAGCTGCATCTTCATCTTCTAGAAGAGGGCAAAGTCCACAGGAGTCCACTGGTGAGTCTGGTGGGTGTTAAAGTGAGATCATGTGGATCGTTCTTTGACCATCATCATAAACAAGTTGGCGAACGGTTTCGACTTTTTCAGGGGTTGAGCTTGTTGAAGGCTTTCCTGATCTCTCGCCGTCTTCCAGTGAAGTTCCTCCGCTCTTGAAGCATACGTACGACTCGCTGCAGCATCGCCGAATGTAAACGTATGTCATATCAAACTCAGAATTTCACGCTTGCTCTTTGTTCTAACTTGCTTTCCATGTTGAAATCGGACGTTTTAACGCACGTGATGAGCAAAGCACCGGTTAGCACCCTTATCATGAAACTTTTAATACCGCCTTATATTTCCAATAGCAGATGTTTTCATATAATCCACAAGACACAAGTTTAATAAATTCTTCTGGCAACTGAAGGACCCACACACCGCCTGCGTGAATCCGCCGGTTTGGGTCGTCAACATATACCGATTCACGGCCTTTAACGTGTTTATAAAGTCCACCATAGATCTTACCTGTAACCAGGCAGGGCTCCTTGGAGCTGAAGTGGCCAGGGATAGGCTGAGGACTCAGTGCTCTCTTCGCTTGACTTAACAGACCAGTACCCCACTGATACACTCCCCCTGAACCTTCACACAAACAAACCGACACATGAAACGTGGAGAGTGAATAGAGGAAGGGAGACACGGAAAAAGGAAAACGTGAAGCTTATCGTACATGTACCTGTTACAGCGAGGGTGTGTCTAAGCCCTGCTGCTACACTGATGACAGGTTCCTTTAAAGACTAACAACAAAACGAATCATTTGATTGGAAGAACAAAATCCATGTCAAGTTTTGGTGCAATACATAACTGGAGAAAAAGCACACGTTCGTACCGTGAGTAGAAGAGGCTCCGGCGTGTGTTGTATCTCCACGGAGACTCCCAGTTGACCAAAAGAGTTGGAGCCACACGCCAAGACGTGTCCGTCATCTACTAGATAAAGCGCAATTGTGACGATGAAATTCAATTTTTAGGATTTTGGTCATTGTTAGTAAAGATGTATATAGAACTTCATACTTCATACTTTCGTATCGGCTCAAAGGATATTTTCCAGACTGAATTACAGACATGGGTTATTTCTTGGGTTACAAGCAGCAGCATCTAGTATTCATTGATACTCAGCCCTGTTATTGATACTGTATACAAAAATGGAGAAAGTGGTATTGATGAATCCCTAGAGGTAAGGATACTCTACTATACACATTTACAATATCTGGCAGGCACCCTTATCCAGACCAGCTTACAATCATCTCATTTATCCAACTGAGCAGTTGAGGGTTAAGGGCCTTGCTCGAGGGCCTAACAGTGAACTCTGAAAGCTGGGATTTGCACTCACAACCTTCTGATCAGTAGTCCAGCATCTTAAACACACAGCTACCTCCTTATGGCCATTTTTCACGAGTTACCATTGATAAAAAAATGCAATAAATAACCCAAACTTGAGATAATAATAAATGTACATACACCATATGCCGAATCTGTACAATGTTTGAGTTCCTTTTCCAGGAACTGCACACTATTAGGATTTCCAGCACCTACTGCATATCTGAGAGATTTTGCAGTTCACATGAGCAACTATATGATTCTGTGATCAATTTGTTTTAGACTCAGGACAACCGAGAGACTCGCACACAACTACTATGTGCGACCATTCGTCGACTCTCAGGAAGGTAACACAATACATTAACAGCACAACTTTAAAAATTTTCGAACTCTGCAATTTGTTATTAGGTTATTTAAAAATGTAAGCAGTTTCACTTAGTATGGCCCATCAGAAACTACATCAGATATGTCCTAGAAGTCCAAATAATAATAGTTCACAGAATAATAACATTTATGTATAATAGACATGATAATATCAGTTGTGTGGTCAGGAACTGCTTGCCGCCAGTGTCAATCAAAAATACAGTGGGTCCAAAAAGTATTGCATTCACTGTCGACTTTTCAAGTGTTCCCACTTACAAAGAACGGCGCAATTTTGGTACAACTCAACTGTGAGAGACAGAACCTAAAATAAAATCCAGAAAATCACATTGTATGTTTTTTAAATAATTAATTTCCATTTTGTTGCATGAAATAATTTTTTGATGACCTACCAACCAGCAAGAATTCTGTCTCTCACAGACCTGTTAGATTGTCTTTAAGATGCCCTCCTATCCTCCACTTATTACCTGTACAAAAGACACCTGTCCACAAAATCAATCAGACTCCAACCTATGAACAAAACTGTAGACCTGCACAAGGCTGGGATGGACTACAGGACAATAGGCAAACAGCTTGGTGAGAAGGCAACAACTGTTGGTGCAATTATTAGAAAAACTGAAGAAATTTAAGATGACTGTCATTCTCCTCAGACTGGGGCTCCATGCAAGATCTCACCTCGTGGAGTATCAATGATCCTGAGAAAGGTGAGGGATCAGCCTAGAACTACATGGAAGGACCTGGTCAATAACCTGAAGAGAACTGGGACCACATTCTCAACGGTAACACACTACACCATCATGGATTAAAATCCTGCAGCACGTGTCCATGCCCATCTGAAGTTTGCCAAAGACCATCTGGATGATCCAAAGGAGACATGGGAGAAGGTCATATGGTCAGATGAGACCAAAATCTAACTTTTTGGTATAAACTCTACTCGCCGTGTTTGGAGGAAGAAGAAGAATGAGTACAATCCAAAAACACCATCCCAACCGTGAAGCATGGGGGTGGAAACATCATGCTTTGGGGGTGCCTTTTTGCAAAGGGGACAGGACGGATAGGGCCATGTATCTCGAGATTTCGGGTAACAACCTCCTTCCCTCAGTAAGAGCATTGCAGAGGGGCCGTGGCTGGGTTTTCCAGCATGATAATGACCCCAAACACACAGCTCCAAAAGAAGCATTTTATTTTCCTGGAGTGGCCTAGCCAGTCTTCAAACCTGAACCCAATGGAAAATCTATGGAGAAAGCTAAAACTACATGTTGACCAGCAACAGCCCCAAAACCTGAAAGATCTGGAAAAGACCTTTATGGAGGAGTGGGTCAAAATCCTTGCTGCAGTGTGTGCAAACCTGGTCAAGAACTACAGGAAACGTATCAATATTAAGGTCTATTTTACTTTTGTATCAAATACTTATTTCATGCAATAAAATGGAAATGAATTATTTGAAAACCATACCATGTGATTTATTTTTTTTCCCCCAGATTCTGTCTCTCACAGTTTGAAATGTACCTACGATGAAAATCACAGATCTCTCCGTTCTTTGTAAGTGGGAACACTTGAAAAATAGGCAGTGTATCAAATTAGATTTTTGCTCACATGGCCCACATTTGTTGCACGATACAAGAACAGGGAACATTACCATTATTTTTAAAGTGTGAGATTTTTTCCATTTCCTAGTGGGTGTATTTAATCTTTAAAGGTGACATTACTTTTTTTTTCTTTTCTCTGGCCACATTTTTTAGTTTCATCCCGGATAATAATGAAATACACTGAATCTAATGGTAGTATAATTTCAAATACATTTATAGATCAGTGAATATTTGATATTTCAAAACAAAGATTTATACATTGGCCTATCTTACATTTTATAATGGAGGGGAAAAAAGCTCTTTTGGTATATTTTCTGTGGATAAGTCATAGTAATGTACTTAAGTGTTGAATTGCAGAGCAAGTTTGACACGTCTGGTGATAAAATAAACCAGTAAAATTTGTATAAGTGTAAAATTAGATTGTTATATAGTATCAGTTTTTGTAGTCTTCAACATCACCTGTTAGAATGATGGTAAAGTCCCAGCCACATGACACTTGCTGAACAGTCCTGAGGCCAGGCAACTGGCAAAGCTGAAAGGTCATGACCTCTGATACGTGGCCAAGTCCGAGTTGGCCTTTGTGATTCTGTCCACATACCAGCAACTCACCAGATTCTGCAGTAAAGACAAAAAATATTTTGTCATTTTTGCACCAAGATCCCTGAGACAGGGATAGAGATCCACTCGAATCCATAACAACTAGACTGAGCTGGGGCTTTATAGACAAGTAAAAAGTGGAGCAACATTCTGAGTAAACTTTAAGCTTACTTGTATTTCTGGCTATAACATCACTTGCTGATTATAATGTATATGGTAAACAACACATACGAAAAACAGGAAAACAGGATATGACAACATTTAAGCTAATTTGGTTTGAATGCATTTCAAGAATATATTAGCTATTTTTTTTTTTTAATCTGGAAATGTATAATGTATATCAGGATAATTATTTCTGCATTAAATAAAAAATTTAATAAAAAATGTTTTCCACAAAAAAATGTCACTCACCGGTGATGAGCGCCGAATGTCCACCTCCACCTGTGATGGCCCGTAATGTTCTTGCTTCCTGTTTATACTCTGCACACTGTGGCTTCACTTGATCTTCAGCATTCTTTAGTCCCAGCTGACCAAAACTGTTAGCACCCTATTTATATATACAGTAAAGACTTTGGACACACTTTCTCATTCAGTGGTTTTTCCTTATTTGCAACATTGTTCAATAATACTGAGACATCCAAACCATGAGAACAACCCGGAGTATATTTTATATTTTAGAATGCCAATAGCAGCTACATGTAGCTTTGATTACAGCTTGGCAAACTCATGTGCCTTGTCAAAAGTTCATTTCTTGCCTTCTTATTGTGCTTTAGACAATCAGGTGATGGGATGTCCAAACTTTTGACTGGTATTGGGTGTGTATCTGTATATATTTCACTGTGTGTGTGTGTGTGTGTGTGTGTGTGTGTGTGTGTGTGTGTCTGTAATATTGTGCCCAGAGCTTCATAACAAGCATATCACAAGTGTCCCTGACGTGCACACGACCAAAAGAAGACCATTGAAAAAAAAAGAAGACCATCCTCTTGTTCTACATCTTACACTCTTATTGGAACAGGGTAAACATGAGCACGAAAGACTTTTAGAAAGTAAAACAGCGTTTTAGTTATTAGTTAATATTCTTTAAATCCTCATATGCTTCGTTTTATCTGTAAAGTGATCAGTAGGGGGTCTAAAACTTACCCACGTGTACAATGTATACATGTTATCGTGGACGTTTCCATTTGTTTGGGTGGACGCATGTTGATGACGTCACGCGAAGGAAGGTTGTTGTTTTTTTCAGATTTGTCACGCGCGTGTGTGTGTGTGTGTGTGTGTGTCTTGGGGCTGATGAGTGACAACATAAGATAGCTTTAAATGTCAAAATGGTTTGAAATACTAAATAAATGTGCTTATATTACTTTTTTGTAATGATGTAATGCCTGTTTGTGCTGTATTTTTGAGATTCACACACACACACACACACACACACACACACACACACACACACACACACACACACACACAGTGGCATTGTTACAAAAATAAGGAATTTTATTTTTATTAACCTCTTCCAAACATTAACCTCTTCCAAACATATCACATTCATCTAGCAGTTTAAACCTGTACTGGATTCAACAAGGGCTGTTTTACACAAGTTATTTGGAAGCTATAAGCATTCTTTACAATCACTTGTACAAATTGACCATTGCACAAATTATTTTCATTCTAAATGCCCAGGATCCCCAATTGCAAGATAAAAGGTCTATCGACATAATAATGTAGTATATAATCAGAAAATTCAGTTAGGTTTGCAAAAACAAAACACGTGACATTTGACATGTGCAAAAGAAAAAAAAACGATATCAAGGTACCAGAAATATAGTAAACCCTGAAAAGAATTGAAGAGAAAATCAATACACAGAGGTGCTTTTCAATGCGGTGAGTTGAATAGCTTATTTTCACAAAAGCTGAAATCACAAAGAGACTGCTCTGACCAAAGCCACCACAGTTACCATAATCCAAGAGAAAAATCACTGCCATGTGCAATGAAAAAGACAAAATTTCTTCAATATCCTTGCATAAACCCTCAGATTACACATAATAATATCGAAAGTCCAATTAACAGCAAGGTGTGTCATTTGAGTAGTATATATATTTTTTACATACATATTTAACAACAACTCGAAAAATTATCTAATAAATCATTGCTGAATCATTTTGTTGATTTGATGGAAACATTTGCAGAACATATATATATATTCCTATAGGAACAGTTATTCAGATGCCTGACTGTTTATTGAGTCTGTTCAGAGCGTCTCCTACAATATCCAGCTCGTGTCTCAGCTCCTCCACCACACAGTTGATGCTAGTTGTGTCCTTCAGCACGTCTACGCTCTGCGTGTACGGGTTGTAACGCACTGTGAATGGACGCTTGATTGTCTTTGCAAACTCTCTGAAAAAGATATAAATCAGAGTCAAGAGTATAATCAAATAACATCGAATCCAATAATAAACGATTAAACAATTCACTTTAACAGAAGACTTCATGATAAAGGATCTTAGATGTAGTTAAATATATCTAGTATTTGACAGATCATTTCTCTAATATAGGCACAGTAACAACAAAAATATCTTGTAATAAATGTATTGTTATATTGCAATCATATAATAGCATTTTCCTTCCCTTCTTCATTTTACAAACCTCATCTTTTCTTTGGCTTCCTCAAAGCTCTCTGACATAAAATAGACATCTTGGAAAGTTGTTATAATGCACTCCTGTTTGCATGTGACTTTGGGGTCGAAGGGCATGATGCAGGCGTTCCCTGACAGAGCATGCTTGGAAAGAAATACTCCAATTAGACAAGCTATGCAGGTATTGGAAGATATTTACATCACTGCGGCATATTCTAAGATAAACAGGACGGCACAGGGAAATAGGAAATTTTGAACCAGGAGTTCAGGAGTTGGTCAGAACTAGTGCAAGTTCATTAAGAAGCAAAGAAGAATTTCGAAGAAATGCGTTCAACCATTAAATTAAAAATAAAAAAAAGTCACATGACTCATAACCGTTATGAATAATGGCAAGGGTTTCTCGTGTGAATGAGCTCACACTAGTATCAAAGAACTGCCCAACTGCAAATGCCCCAAGGACTCCAACTCCTATTTCCCGGTTCAGTGTATAAGGATCAAGACAATCACATCAATGAAGCGTGTTTGGAGGAGGCGTACATTATATCAGTCGATTACCTTCAGCTCGCTGATGGAGGACAGCAGGCCTGCACCGTACGCTCTTAGCTTCCCTTCCTGCTTACAGAGTCCAAACTCCACCGTGAAAAAATAACACTGGATGAAAAAAAGGATGTTAATAAAAAAAGTTTATTTTTGTTTGCACACATGGAATTATATTTAATTAATTGAAGGGATGTGAATAGAAGACAAAAACATAAAGACCCAATACTCACTGTGGCTAGTTTCTGAACTTCCTCGTCGGATACTCCAAGTGAAGCTAGTCCAATCTCCTGACTGAACTGTGCGAAGCTGGGCTCAGCCAAAAGAGGCACATGACCCAGCAATTCATGGCACGTATCCCTAAAAAAACACATTTCACTTAGTGGCATTCGGAACCTGCACCTCGCAAACATATTTGGATATGGTTTTGGATATTCTGCCCTCAGTGCTATGACTGAGTGCTCAAACTTTATTTTTAAAGCTTCTACATATCTTTTAAAATTTACATTTGGCTAACTTCTTCTGACCTCTGTCCCTGCCCTGTCCCTAATTTCATAATTTTACTAACACAATAACGTTGTCTAGTAAACTTGAAATCCTGTAAATTCATTTCCTTTTCTTTTATATTTACATCCGAATACTGCCAAATTTATGACACTATAGTCTTAAATAATGTGCTGGCCAGTGGATCGTGACTAAGTCTAATCTCTGATTTGGCAATTACCGTAAACGTTTCCCCTGCGTTTGAATATAGTTTAACTGCGTTCATGGTCAATATTGACATACAAAGCTATTACATGCTGTGTTATAAATGCTGTGTGTACTCACGGTTCAGGTGTGTAGAGAGGGTCAGAGCTATGCCGGACGTACTGCGTGCAGTGGAACACGCGGAAAGCAAGTCCCGCCAGGAAGTCCCTTGGGGAGAGATATCCTGCCACGGGTCTTATAGTAAATCCTGTACGCTCTGAAGATGCAATAAAATGGTCACTATGAATGTCTTTCCATATGCACTGTACATAAACTGTGGACAAACTCAAAGTGATAACCTCTGTCTCACCTTTAAGGAAGCGAGAAATGTCCTCCAGCTGTGGGATGTTGTCCTCCAGATAATCACAGTACTTGGTCAGCAGAGGTAAGTTTTTCAGATACTCGCGGCACGCGTGAGTCGGGTAGAGCTTGTTGAGCTCTCGAAATACGACCCCCCATGTCTTCACCTCCTCTTCTGTGAACTCAATCCGGGGAATGGGGTTTCCACTGGTAATTGGAGCAAAAAAAATAAGCCCCAGGTTAGAAAATATGCAGTTTTTAGCCTTATATAATCACTGCTACATTCTTTTTCATTCTGTTCCTGCAGCTCAGATGACAGGTTTCTATTAACACTGGTGTGTTTTCTATCTAATAAGGTATTGCTACTGACAACCACAGAGACCTTCATAGCAAAATTATATGAAAAATTGAATGCTTGACTTTTGCTTCAAGAACAATTGATGAAATGGATTTGATAACCAGAATTGAATAGTTTTGTGGGCGGGCTACAATCGTAACTGCGAAAATTTACAAATTATGATGTGTATAGTTTTAATGATTACAAAAAATAAAAGATTTCTGCCAATTTGCTTTAATATGACAGGAATAAAAACTGAATGGGTGTGGTGGGATATGAAAATATCCATAACGTGTGGTGTGCTGCCATTGTGATTTGCATTTTTCTTGCCTATAACTAAATGCCATGAAGCGCCATATATATATATATAAAAAATTAATACATATATTATAAAGTTATTATTAGTTGATAGTTAGGTAATTAGTTAATTAATTAGTTAAAAGTTAAGTATAGAATACTTCAAAAAATAAGTTTTATATTAGTAAATTATTATAATGCCAAGAATACCAAGGTCTCGTCTTCATCATGGCGCCTGTTAGTGGTGGGATATTATTAGGCAGCAAGTGAACATTTTGTCCTTTATGTTAATAAAGGAAAAATGTTTTGCCAGCGAAGGGGAGACCAACACAATATTCGGCGGGTGGTCATAATGTTAATCCTGATCTACTAAAATTGTATTCTTCACATTTCCAACTTTTACTTTAAAAACACGAGCCATTAAATAAATTGCAAAAACATCTGTTTGACTTCCATAGACACTTACTGCTTGTAGCTCATAGCCAGGTCGGCAAAATATTTTCTTCTCTTGCGGTAGACATTGTCCTTGAATCCCTACAGGACAGAAACATGCACATCAATGAGGAGAGCAACGCTTTGAGACCAAGGTGTATTTTTTGTGTGTAGGTACTACTTAATATTATATCAGGTTTAATTAAAAGAGACAGAAAACTGCAGATACTGTGTCGGCTGGATGCTGAAGAATGATTACCGGGTGATCTGCGTCCAGATCCGAGCCGTACATCAGCACGCGGTTCGCACAGTTATCCAGGTCAGAGATCTTTCTTGGAAACCAGGGTACATTTTCCATTTCTGGAAAAAAAAAAGTATTTTTCTATACATTACAAATGGGTGTGATGGGTGGGAATGACTGTAAATATGTTTAAAAGAACTGTGACAGTATGTTTTTTATTAATTCACCACAATGAACCGATGTATACTATCCGTCCGTATATTTTAAGACGGAAAGCATAAAAGCTTCATTTGCTCACTTTATTGTTCTTAGTAATAATTAATAAAATAACAACTCAGAATTTATCAAACATATATTCAGTAAAAAGTCTACACATAAGCCAAAAATGATGTTGATAAATTTAAAAGGAATTCAAATACGAAATATTGTATAAAGAGAGGCCTACAAACTGTCAGTATGACCTTCAGGTAAAAAAAAAAAAAAAAAAGCTTAAATAGCAAATATTAAGCTTTTAATGGTCTTAACATCAAAGTACTGTGCAATCCCTTGTTTAGTTTTGCTTCAGTGAAGCGTTTGCGGCAAAAGCTCATAATTTAAAGATATTACTATAAAGGATAAAAATCATGATCATGAATAAAATGTTTGCTATAAAATTCAACAATGTGGATATACAAAGTTTTTCCAACTTCTCATCAACGGTTTGAAGCTTTTTGACCACTGCATGAACACCATTCTTTAAACCATAAAGCCGTCTGAAGGGAATCAAAGCAAAAAACCCATTGCATCCCAAGGTACTTTATTAATCATTCATTCATTCTAAGGGTCTTTTTTCAAGACTGTTAGAAGCTTTATATTTTGCCATTTGGGATTTTTTTCCTATAGTCTACTTTTTACTCAGAATATTCACTATGATATTGAGTATATAGCTGTAAAATGCACAGTCCGTACCACTCTCCTCCGGTAGTCGGTTGTCCGGCACGTCCAGCTCGAGCACGTTGACGTGTTTGCGCAGTAGCTGGATGATCTCACTGAGCTGCTCGTGATTGCTGTCGCAGTCCACCAAGATCTCGAACTCTGAGTTGCGCCTCTTGGACTTTCGGGATTCGATGTGCACAAGGTTTACGTGGTTTTCCTGTAGGTAGAAGAATCAAGATTCGAGTACTTCACAGTTATACGCACAAGCTTAAAATTGACAACGAGATGCTCGTGGATGTTGCAGCAAATCAAAAATAATGGACAAATAATAATTTAATAAATAATGTGTAAATTGGAACCCGGGTGCAATATGGAACAATTTGTTTAAACAGTGGGATAAATGAAACCTATTCATAAACAACATAATATATGAAAAAAATTATACTTTGGTCTCATCTTGCAGAATTGATTTTTTTTAGGTTATTTTAGGCCAGTCATTAAAATAGACCTATGATCTCTAAAGCCTTTTCCCTTATTTTAAAAACTAATGTATATTAGCTCCTTACTAAATATCTAAACTCTGTCAAAACATGATTACCTGGAACAGTTTCAGGGCTTTGACGAGCCCCCCGACTTCATTCTTCAGAGTGAATGCTATAGCTGCACGACCCTTTTCTCCAGAAACGCTCTTGTTATCTTTGTTCTCATCGATCTTAGGAAAGGTCAATTTGTTCATCTGTAAGACACGTCCCCCAAAAGAAAAAGCCTGTCAGTGGCCGCAATAAAAACGATTATCAACTCTTATAAAACACAGCATCAAGGGGTGTGAATTAAATGGCTGTGGATTAAGTGAAGGGTCTTATCAAGTGTACTTAATTACATAGACTAATATGTGTGCACACACACACACACACACACACACACACCCCACACACACCCTATCCCTTCCAATCTCTCTCGATTTCAATTTCAAAGTACTTTATTGGCATGATTGCGTACACACCAAACTGCCAAATATAATGTCTTCTAATGAAAAACCTCCAATTACAGTATATTTATAGAGAGAAAGTGAGCAGAGAGAGATAAAGTAATAAAACCCTCGCTGTATCTATTTCCTTTTTTCTATACTCATACAACTGAATATCTACATATTTATTAACCTATAATTGCTTTAATTATACAGGTTGCTGTCCTTGGTGCTGTAAAATGAAATAAAGCTCTGATATGAATACAAATGAGTTTGCCTGCATGCATGTCTATCTATCTATCTATCTATCTATCTATCTATCTATCTATCTATCTATCTATCTATCTATCCATCCATCCATCCATCCATCCATCCATCCATCTACACACCTGTTAATCAACAGTGTCATTCCTTTAATCTCCAACATTAAATGTATTCTATTTATATTCTTTTAAATTCTATTTTTACTCTCTCATTTTTTTTTCTTAAGGTTGAGGTTTACTAACCCCTGAGGTGAGCGCGAGCCGAAAGCGAAGCAGCCGCCAGTGCGCGCGCAGTCCCGCCCGCAGCGCCGCCAACATGACGTTTGGGGGTTTTTGTTTGTTTTTTTTGTTTTTTTTTGCTCCACCGACCCCGAGTGCACGAGGTTGACTTTCACCTCAGTCCTGATCGCCTCCTCAGTCCCACTTTAATCTCAGCCCCTACTCTTAAACAGGATGTGCAAACGTATCAGCGTGCCGTCGCGCGCACTTGAACTGACGCCACGTGCGCAAGTCTGCGCCAAGTTTTGTAGCATCACTTGCGTGTTTTTTTGTTGTTGTTTTTTTTTTCCAAATCCATGTGCACCGTCTCATTATGTCCTTAAATTAGGATCAAACCTAAAACCCTGTATACTTATTGGACATATCAGATGAAATGTGATGAGACATCACTGCTTAAAGCATGACCTTCTTAACAACTGACGCACGAGCGGTCTCGCCTCGGCTTACCGACTTTATTAAATCTCACGTCTGCTTAATAAATCGTCCACACACACGCAGCTGTGCGCACGTAAGACGAGCCAGATCCTAGAGGACTGATTTTAAACTTGCAGAATATCTAGGTCTAGATGATCAGGATGGGTAAGGATGCCCAAAAAGCTCAAGATGCCCAAAAAGCTCAAGATGCCATGCTCAGGATGCGCAGAAAGGTTATGATGCCATGCTGCATCTCCTAACTATCTCTAAGTGCTTCATCATATAGATCAACCAGACCCAAACCCAGAACCCAAAACCGAACCGCGTCGTCTTACCTCATTATTGAGCTGCTTTTCTTCCAAACACAAGGCGAGGTTCATGGAGTCAAATGATCTTCCTCTGCGTGGCCCCTCGCTTTTGCTCGAGTACATTATGATCTATGATCTCTCTCTCTCTCTCTCTCTCTCTCTCTCTCTCTCTCTCTCTTAGTTTGGGTTCAGCCTGCTATTCTGCAGGATGGAGTGATGCGCCGGAGCAGTGCGCGATGCTACTTATGGACACTGGTGAGGAGGGACAGGAGGATGGATGATGATCCACCCCCACCCCCACCCTCACACAACACACACACACACACACACACACACACAGCGAATGGAAAAACAGCAGCACGCATCACGTCATGGGCCACCAGACCCACACCTTCTTCTTCTTCTTTTCTTTCCCCTTTCAAATGTTTATTTTCTCATCATTCTCATACCTAAAATGCTTAGTATGAACGCAAAGGACCTCGCCAGCAACCAGGTGTATAAGTCAAATCAAGAAGCAAACAAAATATCACAAAGACCTTAAAATAATGAACCTTCACACCTCTACTGCATCCATTGAGACACGTTTCCACTCTGCTTCCTACGCTTACATGTGAACTACACAGTATTTACTATATCTCACTGATACACATAATAGACATAATGATGTACGAATGATAAATTCAAACCTGTTACAGCATGAAAATAACACTTTACACTATCCAAGCTCCATGAAGATATGGTTTACAAGGCTTGAAGAGGAACCTGCTATTGAGATCTGATCTCAACCCTACTAAACACCTCATGGATGAATTGGATGAACACTGACTGCACCCTAGGCGTCCTCAACTTCAGGGTGAACGAAGAACACAAACCATGTACTTGAATAAAATTAGAGATACACTAAGTAAAATATGACTCCAGTTAAAGACAAAAAGTTCCCTTTAAACCTTTGCTTAGTACTTTTACAAGTAAAGGTACAAAAGTATTTAACCTTTCAAATATACTTAAGTATTCAAAGTACTATCATTTATTACGGCCACAATGTTCTACTATCATTTTTCTCACAAGACTCTTTGCTTAATCACAACAATCTATTCATAGAATGATATTAATGAGTCAAACACAGAATGATATCTGTTCAAATTACCATGAGTCCAAATACCTTCTATTTTAACTACCTAAAAACTCAAAAATCAGGAGAGTTCGAGTCCGAAGTTCCTTCTGTCATTCATTCCTCTCAAAAGTTCTGCTTGCTGTTGAACTGATGCTGAACTGTATGTTGGTGGTAAGTAGATACACCGAGCGCCAATCAAAACGAGTTCAAAATAAAGCGTAGGCTCTATCCTGATTGGTGGATTGCTGCGTGTTTGACCAGTTAAGTTTTTAACCCTAAATAAAAAGGAACGGCTGAATTTGAGATGTAGTTGAGTATAAAGTCAAAAATTTGACTTCAAAATGTAGTAAAGTTAAAGTAAAAAAAAAATCTCTTCAAATGCAAATACGGGAAAAAGCTACTTAAGTACAGTAGAGAATTACATCTACTTCATTACTGTACATTACTGCTCATACTACACTGACTTTACTAACACCCTTGTGGCTGATGAACAAAAAAGTCCACAAGCACACTCCAAAATCCAAACATCGTTACAAAAGGAAAGGAATTAAAAGAGCAAATTGAGACTTAACATGGAAAGCAATGCTCAAAAAGCACATACTATATTTATCAGGTTTTCCCGAACCTTTGGCAGTATAGTGTATCTTAAATATGCTGTCTTGAACCTAAAAAAACTCTGACTGCCTAAAAGAGTGTGACCCATTTGATCCAGCCACAGTGATCCGTCATGCAAATGTGGGTCAGTAATTTATCAGACATGATGCACGTGCAGGGTAAAAGCTAAGAGGATTAGGTATTACGTTCATTGTGCCTTTGTAGGCACACCTCTCCAAGGCTTTATGTCTTAACAGTCTTATATAAGACGTCGAGACGTTGACGCGAGTGATCTTTTCCTCACAAAGTACTTTATAGAAAAATTATATCTTGCTCACGTTCTGATTTAATGGTTGGGTGTTTCTAAGGGGAGTTAGGATCAGAGCCATACTGTTAACCTTCTATACAGTGTTTGTTTAAGCCACCAGTAGCATCTATATGGAAGTCCATATGAGAAAACTGTCGTGACAGGATATTAGAATTACGTAAGTATGTGTGTGTGTGTGAGAGGGAGAGAGAGAGAGAGAGAGAGAGAGAGAGAACCTACATTATAAAAAGGAAAAAAAGGGTGATAAGAACTCTTCGTAAAAAAAAAAAAAGGCACAAAAAAGGGATATAGACTAGCAAAGATTTTCCATTCATTAAAAAAGGCACAAAAAAGTGATATAGACTAGCAAAGATTTTCCATTCATTTTCCTTAAAATGCAAAATTTGCATTTTAGAAGTCATTCTTGTCCGATAAAAAAAGCATGTATTTCCAATGAAAAACAAAACTAAAAAGAATAACATTTAGACATATTCCAGATTTACCTCACAAGCCTCCATTCAAATATCCGTAAAAAATATGGACATGGATAAAATACAGTATATGGACGAAAAGTATTGGGACACTTGAACTTGGAAATTCAAACGTTCCAGCATGGCCATGCTCCTGTGCACAAAGCAAACTCCAGATCCAAGATCTGATTTACATATTTCAAAGAGGAAGATTTTGAGTGGAACTCCTATAGAGCTCTGCTCTCATCCCTACTGAACAGCTTCGGGATGAACTGGAATGCTGATTTCACCCCAAGCTGACTTTACTAATAGCTTTTTGGCTGATGAACAAAAAATGTTCACAAACACACTCCAAAATCTAGTGGAACATCTTCCCAGAAGAGTGAAGTAAATTACAAGAACAAATTGGGATTTAAAGTGCAATGTGATGTGCAAAAAGCACATACCAAACTTATGAAAAGATGTCAGCAAAATGTTGCCAATATAGTATATGTATATTGCTATGAACAAAAGTATTAGGACAACTGCTTTCATGTGTGTAGGTTTCTACCAAATGGCCAGAGGGACATCAATATATAAAAATAAAAAAAAGAGAGAGAAAAAACAACAACTAAATAACTGGCAGATGAAATGCAATGCAAACAAAAACACACCTCGATATATACTATATAGACAAAAGTATTTGGTCACCTGAATTTTACATCATAATGTGGTTCTTCCCCAAACTGTTACCACTCACTTGGAGGCACACAACTACTGTATATTGGATGGGGTAGAATTAAATTTCACGTTCACTTGAACTAGAAAAGACCCAAGCCTTGTCCAGCCCCACACTGTCCCTGTGCACAAAGCCAGTTTCATGTACACATGGTTTCCATGGGTTTGAGTGGAATATCATTAGTGGCCTGTTCTAAAGCACTGACCTTAACTATAAACATATTTGGAATGAAAGCACTGACTGCATCCCAGGCTTCTTCACCCTATATAAAAAACCTGACTTTACATTTACATTTACAGTTATGGCTTTTGGAAGGTGTCCTGATCCAGAGTGATGAACAAAAGTGCTTTAAATCTCTATCAATTAATAAATGTACACTGGTATGCTAAGGTCCAAACTTAAGATAAATCAGCCTACAACTCAGTTGAGAGGATAATTTTAATGTAGAAGACAAAGCAAACCTGAAAAAGTGCTAGTTTAAGTGTTACAGTTATAGATGCATATCAATGTAGATGTATACAACAGTTTTTCAGGGTCAGTCTTTCTAGATGCACATCATTTGCTTACTGTCAATTGTGTTCACATCGTGTATGATTGGGGCATTAATCCCACGACCTGTACGTATGCCCCACCTGTAGGTAAATTTGCTTGATTTCTAAAGCACTTAATTTTCCTTCACACAGAAACCCATTGCAGTGAAAAGATAACACATTCATACACTGATTCATTTTCTCTGGTCCCCTGAAACATATCAGCAAACAAACCTGAGCAGTGTAAAGGAACTGGTAAATTTGATCAAACAGAATTATGGCCAAACAAAGGGTTTTTCCTGGGATTGTGTGAGTTAATTACTTTGCTATGTTTCCTCAAGTGTAGTGTTGGGGGGGGGCTTTAATTTGGTTATAAAAGACATTTTCCATATAAGACAATATGTTTAAACTTTGAATCTCTTTTTTTCAGTAAAGGTATTGACTAATATTTTACAGGCTGTTCAGTCATTTTACAGTTTATTATTTTAAACATTGACCATCCAGGATATATTCTTGCTGGGGGACTTAAAACCCTGACCAGAATAAAGTATTTACTAAAAAGGAGTGAGTGAATGATTATGTTATCAGCCAAAGTAATCCTTTCATTCATTGGACCTCAGTAAGTGTTCTGCCACTTGTTAACACTGGTTATCATGGTCTTGTACTACTCATATAGAAACCTCCATATCTAGAAGGTCTTGGACTCAACATTGAATCTTGTCTTAATCAAGTACACAAGTTTTATAGCAACGGCAAAAATTTGTGGACACCTGACCGTTACATCTATACTGTTCTTCCCCAAACTTCCTTTTATATATATCGTGGATCTTCACACTTCTGCTGCACTGACTCGGGAGTGCAGTTTGCTTCTGATCATCATCACTGCACCCCGCAACTTTGTATATATGCTTCAAATGGACATTTGATGCAACCCAGATGAGGATGGGTTCCCTCTTGAGTCTGGTTCCTCTCGAGGTTTCTTCCTTATGCCATCTCGGGGAGTTTTTCCTTGCCACAGTTGCTCATCAGGGACAAACATACTTACAAAGAACATATTTACATTTAATCACCACATTATCTGTGTAAAGCTGCTTTGAGACAATGTTCATTGTTAAAAGCACTGTACAAATAAAAATGAATTGAATTGAATTGATGAAGGCGTCATTGCACAGTTGCTATTGCACAACAATGAAAGGTTTTGTTATTGAGTTTAAATAAACAGTAGTAACAGACAGTGTGCATGATGGTGACTGGTTCACTGGGAGCAGTTCAGGTTGTACAGTCACCCCATATACCCACCCACCACACACACACACACACACACACACAAACACACACACAAACACAAATTAAATAAATTAAACACAGTTTTACAGGTGTGTATGTTTTATGGCGTGTGTGTGTGTGTGTGTGTGTGTGTGTGTGTGTTGTCAGGGGCAGTGTGCAAACCCTGATGAGACTCACCTGGTGGAAGGCAAACAAACTCACATCAACATCAGAGAGCTATTGAAGGGCATGGATTGGGAAAGAAAAGAGGATCAAAGCTGGGAGCTGGAGAGACGGGATGTACTTTGGTGATGAACCTGATAAACACCAGGCCATATATTACAGGTACAGAGCTCTGGCCTGTGTTGTCTTTAATGATGGAGTTTGGTGTGTCAGTGGACTACAGATGTTAAGCAGAGCATAAAACCTTTCCCCTCTTTCTATATTAATCTCTTTCATGATCCTGCTTAGCTGGGTCGTGTTTTCGGAAAGACATGAAAGATCTCTTGTAAACACCAGCAGCAGTGTGTATGTAGCGGCCATGTCTAAATCACTTGTAAGACATCACAAATGAGAATAAAAGACACAAACCACTGCTTTTGTTTGCGCTGATTCACACATATTGTTGAACATTAGAAAGGTGTACGTGTCAGCACTCACTGGATGTGTGGATCGCTCTTTCTGGTAGACGAACCCCGCTAATTAGGTTAAGATGCTCACTGTTACGAAGCGCTGAAGAATTAGAAATGTCACGTAAGGACACTGTACCATCTCACATCGTTGGGTATCCTTAGGGATAGGATTCATACGAATACATTTCTGATTGCAGAGACCCCGATTTCTCACTGCTCAGTATTTCTTCTGGAAATATATAAATGCACAATTAGATGTAAAACATGACTTATTTAAATATGAAGAAATTCGATTATGTAGGATCGATGCAGTAAGTGGGCTAAAAGTAAAATCTTTTTTTTTGTATTAGCCCAGAGCTTATTTCTTACAACTGCCCCCTCGTTTTTCCTCCGTAGCACAAAAAGAGCTCAGTGTTAATTAAAGACAGGGGTAGGCTGACATTATGCAGCTTCTAGCCCTTTGTGCTGAAGAGGCTCTCTGCCGCTGTAGAGAAAGCGCCCTGTTACCGTGAGCTCAACGGTGCCCACTCATCTCATTACAGACTCGCCTCATTACACAGGCTCATTTGGCAGACAACCAGTAAAAGACACAACAAAGCTCGATTCATCGCTTATCAACCCTTCATTCCAGGTTCAGCTTTAGGTAGGCAGTCCTCGAAACAATTCACCTTCGGGCTTGTGATTTCAGCCAATTTAAAGAATGTTTTTTTTGTATTTTTTTTTTATAAAAATCTGATTTCGCAAATTCGGAACTCTCCAGCCGAGTCCATTAAAAGCCTTCGACTACATTTATGCATGCAGTGAATAGAAAACAAGCAAATTGCTTAAAGTGAGATCAAGATTACTGATTATAATTCAATACAATATTATGCTGCATGTATACACCTTTGTGCGTCATTATATGTACTATATGCAGTGTCTGTGCAGTCGACCTGAACTACAGCTTAAAAAATGAGAAAATCCTCCCTTGAGAGAGAATTTCTACTCTTGAAATGAGAAATATCCTCAATTTAGAGTGTAGCAAATGATCAACATGGCTGCTCGTAGCGTCACCGATAAACCATACAGCAGTAAACCATCCATAATGGATCTTTTTCTTTAAATACAGAGATTTCAGATATACAGAATTTTAGATAAATGATAATTTGGACGTTGTCATTCACAATTTATTGTAGTTTGGGGTTTTGAGAAGGTAAATAGACAGTACACCTTTTACAGTTAGCATGCTGTTGCTAACAAAGCAAAAGCAATGAATTTTCTGACCTCAAGTTCAGACGGTAAGTTAAACGCAGCATCCATTCGTATTATTAACTTTTGTAATGATATAAAATCCTCGAAGCGAATCATCAATGCAGGTGCACACAAGGGGCAAAAATAATATTGTAAACCAACACACACACACACACACACACACACACACACACACACACACACACCTAAGGTTCATTATTTCCACCAACAGCTTATTTTTTTATTCCTCCGACGCCACAGTATATGTGAACATTCGAGAATGACATCCATTGTTTTATTAGCTATTTAGATACATTTAATGCTATAGCATGTCTACATGACAAGTTAATTCCTGTTAGCAATTGCGGTATAGATGCTGTACACAGTTATTTCTTCTCTAGCCGTCTTTCTTATTTTTTCTTTCCTCCCTTTTTTTTTTTTACTCTCTCTATATACACACACAAACAAATTTTCAGTCGGTCATGCTAGAGAGAAACCGAGAAAGTTAACAATCAAACCAAAGGAATGTATTGAAACACTTCCTTTATTAAAAAACGTTCTGGCTGCCACAAAGCACTCGGTAACAGATTACTTCTGCAAAGTTATATATATGTATATATATATGTATGTCTCGATACAGGAAAGTTAAAACACAGATTAATACCAGTGCAATACATTTTTATTTGTATAGCGCTTTTAACAATGTACATTGTCTCAAAGCAGCTTTACAGAGATTTAGAGGTTATACAATTATATAAAAGAATGTATAAGTTTAGTGCCTATAAGTTTGTCCCTAATGAACAAGTGACTGTAGTAAGGAAAAACTCCCTGGGATGGTATAAGAAAGAAAGCATGAGAGGAACCAGATGCAAAAGGGAAAAAGGGAATCCATCCATCAAGCAATATCAATTCATTTCTATCATTCAGTCCATCATTTTCATGCCTAATACGACAGCTAATAGATTTAGATCAGTTACAGTATGTTAGACAACCACACACATACACACACACACACACACACACACACACACACACACACACACACACACACACACACACACACACACAAACAGATTTCCCCCTATTAATTTTCATTATACAAGTCATTACACCGTATTTAATAAATGGTTGCTTGACCACAAAGGAAACAGATTAATCATCTTGGATCTGATTGCATTTTTTCTACCTAATTCCAATCATGATAAAGGTGGCTTAAAGTCCTAGAAAGTCCTAGAAAACTGATTGTCTCAGTGAACTTTTAGTGTATGATCGAACTGCTTAAATATATGTGCAAGTCTTTGCTTAGAGACACACACACACACACACACACACACACACACACACACACACACACACACACACACACACACACACAAACTCAAAACTACAATTCTTGTCAGAAATTTGCAGTTAATCAAAGTACCCATCATAATGAAGAGAACACACACACACACATACACAGAAAAAAAAACCTATTAAAACCTGTATGAAGGTACAGACAGGAGCAATCAAAGGTGCGATGGCGTCAGCAATCTATTCTGGGCCGACAAAGAGATTCATGCCAGTGACGGCCGAGGGGAAACTTTCATTGTCATACTGTTGACAGGAGATAGAGAAGCGCCCGGCTGCAGGAAATGACAAAGCAACTCTGATTAGACGGACTTACTAACGCTTTAATGAGACAGGTGAGGGGGAAAAAAACCCCCGAGAGAACAGGCAAGACACAATTTAAGTGAGTGAGCAGGAGGGAGAGAGGAATGAATGGAACAGTGTACGTGCCAGACAACATACATTTGTCCACACGTATGCCTCTCCAACAGCTCCGTATTGTCGACGCTCATGTATTTTTAATCACGGTATTGTTAGTCTTTTGAAACAGTTCCCAGGTAGTTGTGTATATTTATGTCAGTTCAATACCGTGACTTCCAGAGAGCAGACAGACATGGGTAGGATCATGTGTTGCACCTTTATATGACCTTTTTTGTGATTAAAAAAAAAAGCCTGTGATTATCTTCTATTACTTTTGCTTCAAACAATAAAATAGGTAACAAGAAGACCAAAATCTGAAGATATTTTATGATGTTTAACGTCATTTACGTTTATTTAAAACAGAATAGGTGTAGTTAAATGTTATGCCTGTATGTTGTTGTTGTGACAGAGGATTGTTCTGCCTGGTTTGAATCTGTTGTTGTGGTTCCTGGCTTAGAAACACTATATAGCTTTCAATTTTTTCCACTATATGACACCAGACACCAGGCACTTTCTATCAGTCTATAAGCTCAGGAAGAATACATGCACTCCTGCACACTGCCTCATTGGTACAGTGATAAACTTCATAACACGAAACAAACCAGGAAACCACGTCAGATTCTGGCCTTTCGGACCGACTCTAAACCCGAACATCACGCACACCAGGACCAGCCTTAATACTAATATAAGCAGGAAAGCATCATCACTGCGGTTGTGCTAAAATGAAGCACGCATCCGCCACGTCTTCCTCCTACACTCTGTATTTCCATGATAATCGAGCCGTTTGCTGCTCTGCATATCAATCCCAAGCGTTAATTAAAAATCTGTTATATTCTTGCTGGCGTCACTGCCTAGATCTTGTGCGCAACGGTTTCCTATGGAGAGAGGAGATGAATGATGTCAAAAATGTACACTACTCTTGGATATTAACATTTCGCTTTTTTTTGGCAATTGGGCTACATCCTGTTCCGGGAGACAACTCGAGAACGGAAAAGAGATGAGACCAAGCCGACAAGAAAGCAAGCAAATTACTTTTTATAATATGTCATGAAAACTATCAAACTGAAGGACTGGTTGAATCAGGGCCGTGCACAGACCTTTTGAGGGGCATGTGCTGAAACTGAAAAAGGGCACCCCCCCTCCCTTTTTTTATATCAAGATTATTTAGTAACACCACCAAAAAAAGGGCACTTCGGAGTGTAAGGGCAAAAGGGGCATGTGCTCTGCACAGGTTGAGCCCTACCTGTGCACGTGCCTGGGTTGAATAATAAACACATAAAATTACAGTCTCATGCCAAAAAATGTCAATAATAATATACACAAGTACTGGATTTGATACACAAAAATAAGAAACACTTGCTATAATAAAATATCAAATATTTTAAAAATATACTTAATGTCCACATTACAGTTTTTCCCAGTTGCTTTGGAGCGTTTACTGAATTATTCTTAATATATACAAATCAGTTCATTTCTTAAAACAATTAGTACAAACAGCAAAACAAATTGGTAACTTGCCTGTTTTGTTTTTTCCTTAGTTTCACTGAAAAGTAAGTATTTCTGTCAATTAACATCTCATTGCCATCATTCACATACAAGATCGTCAAAATTAATGATGTCGTCAGTATGACGGCGCACGGATTCAGTATTTCCTGATGTAAACTATGGTTTTGATTACTATGATTGATCTGATTTTCTTCTGTATGAAAGATATTGATTGTAAAATACCGGACAGGATTTGCACTTTTACTGTACAGTACTAGTATTCATTCGTTTTGATTGGTGATGGAAGAGTATCTGCAAGAACAAAAGGGAAAGTTTATAGGACTGTGGTGAGACCTGAGATGGCATTGAGTAAAAAACAGAGGGTGGAGCTGGAGGTAGCAGAGCTGAAGATGTTGAGGTTTTCGTTGGGAGTGACGACGATGGACAGGATTAGAAATGAGTTTATTAGAGGAACAGCCCATGTAGGACGTTTTGGTGACAAGGTGAGGGAGGCGAGATTGAGATGGTTTGGACATGTGCAGAGGAGGGACATGGGGTATATCGGTAGAAGAATACTGAGGATGGAGCCACCAGGAAGGAGAAAAAGAGGAAGGCCAATGAGAAGGTTCATGGATGTGGTGAGGGAAGTCATGCAGGTAGTTGGTGTGAAAGAGGCAGATGTAGAGGACAGGGTGGTATGGAGACGGATGATCCACTGTGGCGCCCCCTAAAGGGAGCAGCCGAAAGAAGAAGAAGACTAGTATTCATTCGTTTCCTGGTTGTTCATCTATTTTCAGAAATTGTAATTCTGTCCTTTGCTCTGTCTGTATATGATCAGCATATTGAAGGATTACCTTTGACCGATTTTAGAGAACTAATGGATCACCGGTTGATCTGATCTGATGCCTTCATTAAAAAAAAAGTTTGTTAGAAACATGAAGATAAGCTTGACAGATTATGACAACTCATTTAACCTTTTTGCAATCAATGAATTATGCAATGAATTGATGCCCAGATGTTTTGGGGGTTAAAACTATTCAGGTGAGAACCAGTATAATATATTTTGACAACCATGACATCAACAATCAAACTGCTTTTATGATGAACAGAAGTGGGAAGAAATAAAGTACAAATACTGGATTATTTCACTATTTTACTTTCTCTCATTATAGTTTTTTACACAAATATCTGTACTTTCTACTTCCTATATTTTCAAACTCATTACTTGAGTTTGAATCTATTCCGTGACATGATCGATATTTTTTTCTTCTCATTACGCACCGTTTTCAGCCGATCAACCTGTTTCCTGTCATTGCGTGACTTTTTCAACCTTCCACTGGTGTGGAATCACTTCCTAGCTTTCACACACACCACAGACTTAGGCTAGTTTATGATGCTAACAACAAACAAAGCAGAAGGCAACAAGATGTCTGAGGTTAATGTGGATGAGACAGAGGGATTCACCTGATCATCGTCATCTTTTCTCCACTTGTGTTCTATATGGTGGATATTCAGTCTGGATACATATATTAGAAAACTCAATTTTAAAATCTTTTGTATTAATATAGTAATATGATGTGTGGTCCAGGTAGTAGTAATGACTACTCAAGTACAAGTCAGAGCCCAAACTTCTTTACGTTAATTTGAGTGAAAAAGTGTAGTCAGTACTTCAACATTTACCAGACTCTTTTAAAATACAAGAATCTATACTTCTACATGAGTGAAGAATGTGTAATTTTGCCATTTTAATGATTTTGAGAATTTCATTTCTGATCTGAGAAATGCTCCAAAGCAGCTGGGAATAACTTTAACAGCAACATCTGTATACCTTGTGAAAGAGAAAGGTCAAACGCAAATGACCAGACTGGTCCTTTCGAAAGGCCACAGAAAGGCACACTTTACAGCCGTGATGTGCGAAAAAGCATCTCAGATTGCACGACATAGTCAAACCCTGAGACGGATTAACTACAAGAACAGTAGACCATGTCCGAATCCACTTGTGACAGCCAGATCTTTAACAGTACCTTTCAGATGAAACTCTGAGCACTGTAACCTAGCTCAGTGGTTAAGGTGTTGATCTTCAGATCAGAAGGATGTGGATTTAAATACCAACACCACAAATTGCCACTGTTGGGCCTCTGAGCAAGACCCTTAACGCTCAACTCCTCAGTGTATGGACAAGATCAAAATAACTCTGGAAAAGGGTCTTTTAAATACTACAAATGTAAATGTTTCTTCACGATATGCACTGAAATGCAGCCCAATGACAGCTGTAAAAAGTGGAGTGATGTCACCAAGACCTTTCAAGTCCGGTTCCTCTGAAGGTTTCTTCCTCATGTCATCTCTGGGTGTTTTTCCTTGCCGCGGTTGCCTCTCAATTGCAGTAAATTTAATCATATAAAATTAAATAAGATCCTTTGATGTGTTTCAGTACAGTTCAATTCAATTTGTATAGCACTTTTTACATTGGACATTAAAGCAGCAGTAGACAGATAAAGTGATAATCTTCTTCTTCTTCTTCTTTCGGCTGCTCCCATTAGGGGTCGCCAAAGCGGATCATCCGTCTCCATACCCCCGTGTCCTCTACATCTGCCTCTTTCACACCAACTACCTGCATGTCTCCCTCACCACATCCATGAGGTTATATAAAAGAATGTGTAAGTTATTGCCTATAAGTTAGTTTCTTATAATTGTTTATCCCTGATAAGGAAGACAGTGGAGACTATGGCAAGAAAAAACTTTCTCTGGGATGGTATGAGGAAGAAACCTTGAGAAGAACCAGACTCAAAAGGGAACACAAGTGGTACAAACGCAAATCCTATGCAACCTGTTGTCCTGAGAACCATTGTAGTAGACTGTTGATATAAATTATCATCGTCTCAAGCTGCTGTGCCACAATGTCTACTGTTAAAAGCTCGGTACTAGTAAAAATGTAATCAGATTGAACATAAGCTCCATCTGCAACCTTGTCAAACATCAGATCTGTAGCAAAACCATTTAGGAAATGTAAATGTGCATAAAAGCATCTTTTAAAAGCTTTAAATGTAAATGTATCTACACGTGTGCAGCCACATGACAGTTTTAAATGTGTTTGGAGTGAAGTGGATGCCACTGAGCTGAGAATGAGATCTCTGTGGAGTCTGGTCCCTCTGGAGAATTTTTTCCTCATGTCTTCTCAGGGAGTTTTTGCTTCCCACGGTTGCCTTTCACTTGCAATACATTTAATCATATAGAACTAAATAAAATCCTGAATGACAAGTATTCATATAAAACTAAATAAAATCCTGGTGCCACAATTTCCATAGTTAAAATCTTTGTACAAAAAAAAAAAAAAAACGGACTTAGACTGGACATTAGTTGCTTCATCTCCATCACTGCCAAGCATCAGATCGAAATCATTTAGGAAACGTTCCGTTTATTAAATAGGGTGACTATTACTACAAACGCACAAGAGATAATACAAAAAAAAAAAAACACGAAAAAAAAATAAAAAAACCCAAAACCTTTTTTTTAAGTGTCTGAGTCCAATTTCTGTTTCGGTCCATATCAGAATCAGAGGTCAGTTCTGTGCTGCAAGTATAAAACCTAAACATGGATAAGAGGATGTTCCTTCATCACTAAGCGCTCCAACAGGCTCAAATACACAAACCAAAACCCAAAACCGAAGCATTTATTGTAGCCTCTGGCTAATCTGAATCCAATACGACGGAACACTCCTTCTTTATGACGTCCGCTAGTTCAGGCTTCACGTTGGTCAGCGTGGAAATGAAGCGCAGCACCTGAACGAAAAGAAAGAAGTTTTGAATAACCCAGATACAAAGAGGAGAAAAGAGAGATGGAGGGAGGGATGGATGATGTTTTGGACTCACGGATGTGTTGTGTTGCGGGCGCAGCACCTTTAACGCAGCAACCCAAATCTTCTCTGTAAGATGATCCATTTTCAGCAGCTCGGACACATCGTCCTACAAGATACCATACTTAGTCTCTCAGAATAATTTTTTTTTTTTGTATATATACACACACACACACACACACACACACACACACACACACACACGTGATGAAAAAGACAGGCAGATAGATAGAGAGACAGGCAAATAGACAGGCAGATAGATAGAGAGACAGACAGATAGATTGACAGGCAGGTAGACAGGCAGATAGATAGAGAGACAGACAGATAGATAGACAGGCAGGTAGACAGGCAGATAGACAGATAGACAGGCAAATAGACAGGCAGATATAGAAAAAGACAGACAAATAGATAGACAGGCAAATAGACAGGCAGATATATAGAGAGACAGACATATAGATAGACAGGCAGATAGACAGGCAGATAGTGAGACAGATAGGCAGGCAGATAGATAGAAAGACAGACAGATAGAGAGATAGATAGACAGGCAGATGGACAGGCATATAAAGAGATAGACAGACAGGCAGATAGATAGATAGAAAGACAGATAGACAGGCAGATAGAGAGACAGACAGATAGACAGACAGGCAGATAGATAGAAAGACAGATAGACAGGCAGATAGAGAGACAGACAGATAGACAGACAGGCAGATAGATAGATAGAAAGACAGATAGACAGGCAGATAGAGAGACAGACAGATAGACAGACAGGCAGATAGATAGATAGAAAGACAGATAGACAGGCAGATAG
>MU557501.1:1556009-1656847 GCA_024362625.1 Silurus asotus
AAAAAAAAAAAAACACGAAAAAAAAATAAAAAAACCCAAAACCTTTTTTTTAAGTGTCTGAGTCCAATTTCTGTTTCGGTCCATATCAGAATCAGAGGTCAGTTCTGTGCTGCAAGTATAAAACCTAAACATGGATAAGAGGATGTTCCTTCATCACTAAGCGCTCCAACAGGCTCAAATACACAAACCAAAACCCAAAACCGAAGCATTTATTGTAGCCTCTGGCTAATCTGAATCCAATACGACGGAACACTCCTTCTTTATGACGTCCGCTAGTTCAGGCTTCACGTTGGTCAGCGTGGAAATGAAGCGCAGCACCTGAACGAAAAGAAAGAAGTTTTGAATAACCCAGATACAAAGAGGAGAAAAGAGAGATGGATGGAGGGATGGATGATCTTTTGGACTCACGGATGTGTTGTGTTGCGGGCGCAGCACCTTTAACGCAGCAACCCAAATCTTCTCTGTAAGATGATCCATTTTCAGCAGCTCGGACACATCGTCCTACAAGATACCATACTTAGTCTCTCAGAATAATTTTTTTTTGTTTGTATATATACACACACACACACACACACACACACACACACACACACACACACGATGAAAAAGAAAAATCCAATCCAATACGCTTAAAGGAAAATGGGTCTGAATTAAAAGCATGCAAATTATAACACAATTTTTGTTCACTTTTTTCGAAGCTCTAAAATATCCTTCCACATTTATATATTATTTTTTGAAAGATTTTTAAACAAGTTTTTTTTTTTTCATTTCACTTCACCAATTTGGACTATTTTGTGTTTGTGTGTGTGTGTGTGTGGGGGGGCATACAGGCAGATAGATAGAGAGACAGGCAAATAGACAGGCAGATAGATAGAGAGACAGACAGATAGATTGACAGGCAGGTAGACAGGCAGATAGATAGAGAGACAGACAGATAGATTGACAGGCAGGTAGACAGGCAGATAGATAGAGAGACAGACAGATAGATTGACAGGCAGGTAGACAGGCAGATAGATAGAGAGACAGACAGATAGATTGACAGGCAGGTAGACAGGCAGATAGATAGAGAGACAGACAGATAGATAGACAGGCAGATATATAGAGAGACAGACATATAGATAGACAGGCAGATAGACAGGCAGATAGTGAGACAGATAGGCAGGCAGATAGATAGAAAGACAGACAGATAGAGAGATAGATAGACAGGCAGATAGTGAGACAGATAGGCAGGCAGATAGATAGAAAGACAGACAGATAGAGAGATAGATAGACAGGCAGATGGAGAGGCATATAAAGAGATGGACAGGCAGATAGAGAGACAGGGAGATAGGTAATCAAGTGTTAATAATAAACAGTGACTTGAGGTCTGGATCCTGAGCAGGCATTGTGTACATCTCACCATGGGCAGATCTGTGAGCAAAGTAGAAAGTAACTCTGCTGCTATTTCAGCCAACACCTGGAGCTGGGGGTCTCTTTCCTTTTCCGCCTTTCCATCTGTTGGTTCGTCTCCTGACTCCTGTGCATGCTGAATTTCATAGTCGAAGTAGAGGATGCGAAGTAGACTCGCAACGGATGATAAACCTGTATCAATCAATCAATCAAAAAATAAATAATTATAATATATGTATGTGTACAGTATCCCACAAAATTGAGTGCACCTCTCGCCTTTCAGCAACTATTGTAGTACATCTTCTAAAGGGAAAATACAATAGAAATAAAACTTGGATATATTTGAGAAGAGTCAATGTGCAAAATAACAACATACAGCCATTGAAATACCTGCCAACGAAAGTAAGTACACCCTTACTGATAACAGCTGTATGTCGCTTAACCGTGCAAAGCCACATGTTATTTGTGTATATTATAATAAATATACAGTATCTCACTTTTGTCCACCACTTAATACATTCCTGAGGGAAACGCCGATTTCATGCACGTAAAAAGGATCGTGTTTGGTACACGTGGAAACCAATCCAAAATCCCAGTATGCAGAAACATGTACGAATTACGAATATGAATACATATAATATAATACATGTGTGTGTGTGTATATATATATATATATATATATGTGTGTGTGTAGTGTAGTGTGATCCTCACTCATGTTTGTCTTGAGGTTTGTGTGTAAGGCAGATAGCAGAGCAAGGGCAGGGGCAAGAAGTCCCTTCTGCTCCTGCAGGATGACAGGAGGGTCGTCTGGTTGGCACAGATCCTCACATACCACTTCACACACCATCTTCCATACTGAAGCGCCACACCCTTCTTCTGAAACTGCATATACATGAAAGAGGGACGTGGTACAAGAAAAAAAGAAAGTAAGAAAACATCTACAAATGATATAAAATCCCCACTGCATTGATGTGAGTGAAAAGTCGAACTAAGTCTCACCAAAATTCTGCAACCCTTCATCTACTGTAGTTAAGAGCTGAAGAGCATGCAGATACGCTTCAAGGGCTTTCGGACTCTCCTTCCTGAAATGCACAATGATAAACTTCAATTTCTACAATTTACTCGAATATCAAGTGAAGGTTTCAGTAAAATCCCTCCACCCCCCCAAGACAAATGTGATTAATTAGTGTCCAACCTAAGCTGTACAGCAGCCTCCAGTAATGCAGAAGCGACATCCCGCTGCGCGTCCTTGTCCTGGTCCTGGTCAGTCTCACTCGGTGTCGCAGACAGCCAGCTCTTCATCAGCTCCTCATCCTCATCAAACAGCTTATCAACAAGCTCTCCAACCTTTATCAACAATTCCGCTAATGAAATAAAGACAATGCGATGTGCAATAAGCATTAAACATTTTTTTTGAACAACAATACTAAAGTAAATAGATTTACATGAGAAACCTGTAGATGATTACCATTAGTCGAACTGCGCATTATGAAGCAAAGGTTGCTGCATGTCGACGTCTCCTGCAGTATCCTATGTAGCCACAAGGGGGCGACATCGGGTTGAGAGACACAGGTCAGGAGAAGTCTGAAAGAAATATAAACTAATAACAATGAAAAACGGTGCCCAAGAAAAGCAATATAAACTTAGAACCTCTACTAGAGCGGGTGCATGACGATAAAACACAAAACTGTAACATGCATTGACGACTATTTTTCAGGAACGGTATAGGACAATGTGAGAGGCGAGTCTAAAACATTCCTGGAGCTGGCTTTCGAAGACGTTCTAAACAACCGTGTGCCTCCAACTTGGTTGTAAAAGTTTGGTAAAGAACCACATATGAGTGGAAAAGTCAGGTGTCCCAATACTTTTGTCCCTATAGTGTATATGGTGTGTTTTTTTTTTTGCAACATTTGATATCCATGAAAACTAAGTATTATTGCGAATAAAAAAAAATTAAATAAATAAATAAAAAGAGTGCCAATATTTTTCTTATTATATAATAAAACTGGTTAATCCCTTCCTTCTTCTCTGTTAACACCGAGTCTCATGTGAATATCTCACCTGCATGTCTCTAACAGCGTCGGAGGATCGGCGTCTCCCAATAGTAATAGCAGCACAGCCCTGATGGGGCGGTTGGGGGTGTGTGTGTGGGGGGGGAGAGAGACACAGGTATTACATCATCGCATTCAGAAAATATAGAAATATCCTGTGTATTATGAGTTGAAGCAGACAATGAAGGAAAGAAAAAAAAATGGATATTCACATACGCTAGTTCATCGTTCTGGCTAATGAACACGCGTGTATCAGGAAAACAGGCCATATTTCCCAGAATTCCTACACAGATTTCCTGCAACAGAGAATGTGGTTTATATTTCAAAGAAAGAACGATAAAGAAAACGAGCACGACGCCAACTGGGTTTAAATGGGATTAGAAAACAAAACCTTCTTCTGATATTATTATAGTAATACTTTATATTATATACTCATATTATAATATTCATGTTTTTCCATTATCACTGGATCGTTTCTTCTTCTTTCGGCTTCTCCCATTAGGGGGCGCCACAGCGGATCATCCGTCTCCATACCCTCCTGTCCTCTACATCTGCCTCTTTCACACAGACTACCTGCATGTCTTCGTTCACCACATCCATGAACCTTCTCCTTGGTCTTCCTCTTTTCCTCCTTCCTGGTGGCTTCATCCTCAGCATTCTTCTACTGATATACCCCATGTCCCTCCTCTGCACATGTCCAAACCATCTCAATCTCGCGGGGGAAAAAATTTGCATTATATTATCATTGCTGCTTTATTGAAAGGAGAACTACTCCATAAATCGCCACGTTCAGGAAACGTTCGATGGAGCGGTAACAACAAAGCTACACTATATCTCCAAAAGTCTTGGGTCACCTGGCCTGATTCCCTCTTCTGATTCCCTCCACTCTTCTGGGAAGATGTTCCACTAGATTTTGGAGTGTGCTTATGGATATTTGTGTATAAACAAGGGTTTTATGAAAAGCAGGTACTGATGTAGGAGAGGAGACGAGACCTGGGGTGCAGTCAACGTTCACATTCACCCTAAAAGTGTTCACTAGGGATGAGATCAGAGCTCTAGGAGAGCCACCATTCCATCTCACGAATAGCATATCTTCATGGATGGCTTTGTGCACAGAGGAACTGTCATGCTGGAACAGGTTTTGGATCTTCTAGCTCAAGTAAGGTAAAAAAAATGTTAATCCACCACTTCCAAAGACGTCCTGTACAACTGTGTGCCTTCGACTTGACAGTAACAGTTTGGTAAAGAACCAATAATGGCATATGGAGAAGTCAGGTGTCTCAGTACCTTTGAACAATTGGTGTATCTTCATCATCTATAGTGCACTGCATGCGGTACGCAGAACGCAGAGCGAATTTTGGCACGTCTTTCAAAAAACGCATATTTGTCAATCGGCTTGAGTATTTGAGTCACGCTAATAATAACTAACATTTCCTTGTTTGCTCCGAGCACACCTATTACACACTCGGTTGGCTGGTTATGAAAAACACACTACTAATTCCAAACCCTAATATACAGAACAGTACGAAATGTCGTTTATATACAGTGGTACCTTGACCTACGAGTGCATTAATGTACGAGTTTTCCGAGGTACGAGCGGTCACTCGCTCGAGTTTTTTTTTGCTTTGTTACGCGAGCAAAAAATTGAGGTACGAGCTCGAGACGCCGCTGCTAGATGGTGAAGCGAAGCCAGAAAGCGAAGATTAGGATGAGCAAAGAAGAAAAAGGAAAACATTTGAAAGTTTAGGGATACGTGGTGTACGGGAGTGATCGTAAAAAACGAGTTTTCCCTCCGCTTATCGCCTCTAGCCCCCCCCTCCACACACACACACACACACACACACACACACACACACACACACACCGGAGTTTCCGTTAGCTCAAGTCGTCTCATCTCCGAGAAAAATACACTGAATAAAACCCTATTATATCTTTACATTCTCTTTCTATTATGTTTTTATACAGGATTTGTTATTTAGAAATGTATTTTCCCAATTTAATAACATCAAACTTAAAAACAATCAATGCCATTTTAAGAATTTTCAATACGGAAAACTGATTTGAAATTGAAATACGAGCTCGCCCAAGGAACCAATTAAACTCGTAGGTCAAGGTACCACTGTACATGCACACGATAACAGAAACCAGATCCATTTCATTTGTAATGCGACAAACATCGATGTCTCTGTTTAATTTCATTTACAGTGTGCACAGAGTGTTAGGGTTCATGGTCTACTTACTGTAAGGCGTGGATTACGAGATTTAGCGATTACACCCAGCAGGATATCTGGGGTTTTGAACTCCTGTAGAAAGCCAGCCACGTCCTGGAGATAAAAACGGAGCAAATAATGGTAGGTGTTTGAATTGTGCTGAATGAGTGGGATCAGTGTTGTGCTAGTGAACTGAGAAATAGTAACTAGTTACAGTTACTTCATTCAAAAAGTAGCTCAGTTTGTTGAAAGTACCTTTTTTTTTTTTTGTACAAACATAAAAGTCATTTTCAAACACTATTTTATTAAAGTCAGAGCAGCACAAACTAAATATATCACAAGGATTTCTGAAATAAATAACAAAACAAGCTGAATAATGTATTCGCAATCAAAAACTAAAGTGGCTTCTGCTGTTGTGTTGAGCTCTTAAACATGTTCCTTTCACAGCTGAAGTATGAAAACGATCCACAATGTAGAACAGAACACCGGGTTAGCTTCTAGCTTCTAGCTCCTCAGGCATGGAGGTCCTGGAGGAGCTTCAACAGATTGGACTTGCTGTTTATCGCAGTAGATACGAGCTTCGAAGCAGAAAGACACAACTTACATTTAACTAAAAGTTTTTGTCTTAATACTCAACTAAATTGAAATAATGATCATATTTCCACTCTGAGAAACTCGTCTTGCTCTCAACCTCGACTCGCCATTACTGCTGCACAGACCTGAATAAACAGAGACACGCCCACAGCGCGTCTTCTTCCTGTTTACAGTGGTTCATCCACCAATCCTACAGTGCGTCTCTGCTGTAAACAGGTCAGACTGTAGGCTACACTTCAGTCCAAATTCATTCATTAAAAAAAAAAGGGTAACGCTCCAAACGGTATTACTTTATTTAAAAAGTAACACGTTACAGTATTAGTTACTGTCAAAAGTAACTGCGTTACCGTAACGCGTTACTGCCTAACACCGAGTGGGATTCATTGCTATTCCTCTTAATATCGATTACAAATTTCATATAATTTTAACGCATAATACAAGTAACCCCAGTGTGAGACAAATGCTATTTAAATGGTGAAACACACAAGGCAGTACATGTTCAGCCACACAGGCCAACAACTCGATACAGGTTCATACAGATGATATAATCTGAGTAAACAAATTCTACAGTGGATCTCTGTCCTGGTTGCAGCAGGATGGAAAAAAAACCATAAACATGGGTGTAGTGCAAAACTTTTATTGAATAAAATAATAGAAACTGATATAAGGCTCATCTTTCGTCCCCCGTAATCGCGTCCCCACTTAACCGCCTGCGTTCAGATGCGCATAAAATCTATCAGAGATCAAATATTGAACATATACCTTATGTTAAAGAGTGATGAGGTGTGTTTTACCTTATCCATGGCCATATCCCAGACTTTACACAACTCCTCCTCAAGCTCCTCAGACAGTTCGGTCAGACCTTCGCCTTGGTCCGAGTCTTTATTGGTCACCATCTAAAAGGGATACTATCATCACTACATGCATCTTCTACGCAATACCTGAGCATGCAGCATTATTTCTCCAATAACCAATTATTCTGCCTATACCACGATTTCCAGACGGGTTTTATTTTGATTCTTCTGCAGGGTTTTCGTCCTTAAAATGCGCCATATGGGGGATATTTCTAGTAATCTCCCAGTAATGTTAAGAAGCAGAACGCAGGGTCAGCCGTAAAACAGCGCCCCTGGAGGTCAAAAGGTTAAGGGGCCTTGCTCAAGGGCCCCGAAAGTGGCAGAGTGATACCGGGGTTTGAACCCCTGACCTTGCGTTCAGTAACCCAAAACCTTAACCAGAAAGAAGAACGTGTGATGTGAGACACAACGAAGAGTGTGTTTACTACATAAATACATAATTCATATTCGTATTAGATTTACATTACAGTATCTAAAGTATTAAAGCAACTAAAGCCTTTTAGTTTTGTGCGCGAGACATTTTCATGATTGGTCGAACTTCGGCGGAGTGATACGTTTACCGTAACGCGGTCAGAACCTGCCTGCACTCCTTCAAACATCTGTCACCCAATCGGAGCGAAGTAATAAATATTGATGTGGTGTAAATTTATGCAAAAATATTCGTAATACATCACTGAATACCTGTATAAGGCGAGTTAAGGTGCTAAAAAGCCAATGCTTGCTGTACACGGTGTCTCCGATAGCGTCGTCCTCTTCGCCGGTCTCGTCATCTCTGCCGGGAGGCGGCGAAGGGTTACGATCCATCCGTGGTGAGTCTAAGAGAGAAGATTGTCACGTTAATCGCTTGGCTGTTTAGTGCCAACACGATTACGATTATCTCATTCATACAACAGTGCAGGTGAGGGTTTGTTTAAAGGCCCAGCAGTGGCAACTTGGTAGTGATGGGATTGAACTCACATCCTTCCAATCAGAAGTCTAACATCTTAAACTCTGAGCTACAACCTACAGATTAGGATTATGTTCAGGTCATAGATCCATATAGTGTGTATATATTTAGTAATATCACAGAATATTACTAAATATATACACACTATATGGATCTGTGACCCGAACATAATATTTGTATGTGCTTTTTAAACTTCCCGTTCCACATTTAGTCTCTATTTACTGTTATAATACCCTCCACTCTTCTGGGATGATTTTCCACTAGATTTTGGACTGCGTTTGTGGAGATTTGGGCTACAGGGTTGTTAGAAGGACAGGTACTGATGTAGGTGAGGTGAGGAGGCCTGGGGGGTGCCTTCAGTGAATGTAGCATCATTAAGTATTACTAATACAATGTAGTGTCCAACTTTACACTTGTAAGGATTAAATAAACATCCCTTGTTTTTTAAAGCAGCTCCAAAAAATAAATTATGCCTCACAAAAGACCCCTTCCTTTATCCATTTCTTCTTGCTACTGTATCCACACAACGTTGCTGCTGCATTGCTTCCTAACTTGAATTCCCAAACTATAAGGCGGGCCGAAGATCAAATTAAAGATATATATGTGTACACACACACACACACACACACACACACACACTTGCATTTATTTTACTTTAGGTTTTAGTTTTACTGTGAGTAACAGCAACAATTGCCATAATGGGATCAATAAAGCATTCTGATCCTAAAGATTGATTCTGATTCTGACAATAGTCCAACCTGGTCTTAGTCCTAGTCCTGCTTTTTTAAATCCTATCCTATCTATTTCCAAGTGATTAAAAAATTAGGAACCAATGGGAGTATAACTGCTGCTTAATTACAATATATGCACATGTTTACACTCATTCATTTATTCATGCATTCGTTCATTCATACATGCATGCATTTATACATGTATTCATACATTCATGCAATTATTCATTCATGCAAGCATTCATTCATACATGCATGCATTTATACATGTATTCATTAATTAATTTATTCATTCATTCATACATGCATTTATACATGTATTCATTCATTCATTCGTGCATTCATACATGCATGCATTTATACATGTATTCATTAATTAATTAATTAATACATACATGCATGCATTTATACATGTATTCATTCATTCATGCAAGCATTTATTCATTCATTCATACATACATGCATGCATTTATACATGAATTGAGTCACTCATTCATTCATGCAATCATTAATGTTTTTACACGAGCTATTTTAACTTCTCGAATTTCTATTGGTTCCTGACATTGAGAGTTAATAAAGAAGATGCATCTAAATCTGAGGCCATCATTTAATCGTCTTTTCTTTCTGAGAAACTTTCACGTCACTACAGTTCAGAAAATAATTCAGCAGCAGTCACTAGATTATAACTCGAGAAAGCATTTAACAGCACACCACCACCACTACTACTGTTATTGTTTTTGTTATTATTATTATTATTATTATTGTTGTTGTTATAGGCAACACCTCACCCATTCTGGAGTAAAAATGGCTTCCAAAAATAAACAAACAAATCCTAGGGTTAATTCACATCTTCAGATTTCACTCGTACACATTTCCCCGCCATGCTTTCCTCATCCTGGCTGCTGCTATTTCTTCTTCCGGTTCGGTATCGGAAGAAATAAAGAGCGCCATCTACCGTAGGGATGTGTACTTTTCAGTAGTGGTGAGCGATATCGTTTTTAATACCGGTGTCTTCGATATCGATATTAAAACCGTCTTTTTTTTCCTTTTTTTTTTTAAAGCCTTGATTATTGATATTAAATAAATTGCAATGGATAATTGTTATATCTATTTAAAAAAACATTTTAAATCAACAGAAATTCTGAAAATACAATCCTACAAATCCTATTCATTTTTTTATATTTCAAAAAATATATGTTCCTTCTTGAACCTGATATTTATACTGACTTCAATTTTTTTATTTTTTTGAAAGGCAGGATTCAATCCTACAAATCCTATTCAATTTCCATATTTCCTACATTCCTTCTTTGTTGTAAAAAAAACAGGAAAATGTTTACATCCTCCTTTAGCCTGTTTCTTTTATTTGACTGATCAAATCTCCTGCTTTGACCATAAAGGTACAGATGTCGCAGCGATCCGAAGTGGGATCCAAATGACACTGGTACGTCTCTAGATGGTTTGGGATGTTTGCGAGTTCGGCATCTACTTCTTCAATGGTCCATAATCTTCATGAGGTGGGACGTGACTGGAGCTGGCCAAACCTCAGGATGCCTCGGGATGGGAAGAGAAAGAGAAGCAGTGGAGAGGAATTAGCGTAGCTGCTGTTCATGATATTAACAGCACAAGTTGATAATGTGCATGTGATCAGATGTTCTGGAGCACAAGGGTATGATGTGAGACATATGTCATGTGTAGGCTTTAATAAAAAGAGCTTTTAATTTTAAACTTGAAGAGTGTGTCTAAGCCCCGAACACTGTCAGAAGACTATTCCAGAGTGTAGGAGCTAAATGTAAAAATGATCTACCACCTTTAGTGGACTTTCCTATTCTAGGAACTACAAGAAGCCCAGAGTTTTGAGATCTCAGGGAGAAATCGACAGAAACTGCTCATGATTTGGTTTTCCAGTATCTTCAACAGGTTTGACCACCTTTCAACAGCATCCAAATTATTTTTTAGATCCACACTTAAGACAAATGAGGGTTTTGAACACAACTGAACCGTGTAAATGTTGTTTTCTGGGAAATTGTATATGTACAAACCCAATTACAAAGAAGTTGGGACACTGGGCCAATCTCAAATCTCTTGAAATTAATATTCTATTCACAATAAAACAAACTTTTCAAATGTTTTTGAATTTGATGGCTGCAAAACGTCTCAGAAACGTTGGAACAGGACCCGATGTGTAGCATCACATCTTCTGTATACATTTCTGGAGGTGTTATGAATCATGTCTGCTTTAAACGCAGTGCCTCCTGATGATCATCCAATTTCTGATTTTCACACTTGTCCCATGTCCCAATTTTTTGTTGATATTATTTACTGTAAATGATGGGATATAACACTGTTTTTTCAATTGTTGAGGAACATTATTCTGAAATTGTTCCACAATTTGTAGACACACTCTTTCCCAGATTTCTGAAGGTTCATTTTAATAACCTAATTTTAATAACACTTAATTTTTTCAGCTTTTTTCTTTTGCCCCTGTTGCATAGAGACAATGTGGATGTGGGGAAAAGTGCAATAACATGACAATTCTCTGTTTTCTTTTACAAGATATTTTTAGTTATGTGTCGATTTGTAATTTACATTATAGGGTTCTATGCCATTGATACAGTCGATCCTAAAGAAATGAGGATTGTATTTTAATATTCAAGTTTATTTCTATAGCGCTTTTCACAACAGACATTGTCTCAAAGCAGCTCAACAGAATTTTAACAGTGAAGGTGAATGGTGTGTATTTATCCCTGATGAGCAGCCATGGAGACTGTAGCAAGGAAAAACTCCCTTAGATGTCATGAGGAAGAAACCTTGAGAGGAACCAGACTCAAAAGGGGAACCCATCCTCATTTGGGTGACATCAAGAGTTTGATCATAAATCTTTCAACAATACAGAACACTGGAGAGTGAGAACTAACATGAGCACTGGAGTAAAAGATTATAAGGAATGATCTTTCTACAGTCTTATACACTCATTGTGGTTATAAAACTAGGAGCTACAAAGCAACTCATAAAATAGATCAACATTTGAGATCATCACAAATCCAACACCAGCTTCTCCATGCCAGAATCCTTAAACACTCAGAGGTCCAATATCCAAACTTCCCATGAAGTGGGATCCAATTGGCACTGGTACATCTCCAGATGGTTCTGGAAGTTTGCTAAATCGGCATCTACTTCTTTAAAGGTCCACAATATTCATAAGGTGGGACGTGACTGGAGCAACCTCGGGATGCCTCGGGATGGGTAGAGAAAGACACACACACACACACACACACACACATACACACACACAGACACACACAGACACACACACACACACATACACAGACACACACACATATGTACACACACACAAATAATTGCGTGTACACATGATTTTAAAGGTACACAAACTATATGAGTGCTTATATGTTCTGGAAAAATGTTTAATCACTAACAAGTATACACTCAACAAACATTCAGCCTTTTTTATTACAGTAAAATGACTTACAGACTTTTATTTCCTCAGTCAGAAGAGGCTACACGGAAGAGATGCCCAAACTAAGGCACACAGAAGTTGGCCCATGATGACCTTTGATTTGGCCGTGCCATACAGTATATGAAAAAAGGAAAAAATGCCATAAGGCTATAATTCATGTCACTCATTACAGGTCCCTAAACCTGATAATTAGACATGATAATGAATAAAAAATATGACAATAAATTATACAATAAGCTTCACTGAAGTAATACTTTGAATGTAAAGGTGCTTTTGTTAAGCTGATTGCAAAGTAATGTTACTTTATTGGTATACTGCAGCAATTTCGAACCACGACCCTCAATCATGAATTTTGTCCCTTCATAGAAAAAGATTAAAGCATCTCCGCTTTAAGGTTTACAAAAAATGCAATATTTAATTTTTCACATCTTATGTTGTGCTTTTTAAACGAATATACGCAATGATTGAAGTGTGATAAGCCCTAGAATCAGTGTATCTAAGGCACAAGTGATAATTACATTGCATACACGTTGTTTGATTGTAATGAACACCCTAGATATATAGACACACACTGAGCACAATGAGATACACACTAAACACACACATTGGGAAAACTAGATAAAACTAGAGAAAGTTTTAAATGGTTTAGAATAAGATTTTGTGCTAAATGATTTTTTTTTTAAACAAAATAAATTCACTGTAATGTTGCAGTACACTTTTAGAAATGTAGCAAAAAAAACACAAAGTGTTAACAAATAAAAAGTGTGTTGTAGAGGGTATAAAGTACAATGATCTGTGTTTTTGTGGTGTTTTCTAGAAATTGACTTTATTTGCTGAATAAAAAAGTTTAATTTTTGGCAATACAACCCTGTCTTCTGAATGTAGTCTTTTTTTTTCTGCTTGGTGTTTTATCATCTTTACTACATTTGCTGCATAGTAAAGATATTATTACTGTGTTCATGGTAAAGTGCGTCTTCCTGTTCCTTTTTTACGCTACTGGTTAACTAGTGAACAGCTTTTTATTGTATCAGGCAAAGTGTCTGATTGGAGCATGTGAATAAAGACTCAGTATTTACATTTAATTATTGTACTTTTATAATATCAAATGTTTCGATTAATTAAACCTGGAAACTGGAAACCCATTTCTTGTGCTGATTTCTTCCATATTAAAATGCATGGTGATAAAATAAAGCACTATATTGTATTGAATGTGAGTGATGTGTATCGATATACTTCTATTATTCCAACACCTTGTTGATGAGAAGTCACAGGAAGATGGTCACCCATTGCCTGGATTTCTTCCCAAACTTAAAACAGATTTAGTGAATCTGTGCCAACTTTGAACTTAGATTTCTGTTCTAGGTGGACAGGAGGGAGTTCCATTGTGGTCTTCACCTGTTGTAGCTCATTAACCTTAAACAGTTGTTTTTGTTTATTTGAATGAGTAAAGATATTCAAGAACCAGTCTAGCCATTCTTAACTGAACAGTCACTGAGATATTGACTTACTAAAGTGCTTTGAAGAAAAATGAGGTATGCAGTAATTGCAGTGCATGAGGCATCGCACATGGAGGGTGCCATTGCATGTAGCGTTCGTTTGTACCCCCTTTATTGCGAGGGGCTAGGAGCTGCCACACATGATCTTACATATTCTTGCAGTATATTGATTGAGTTTATTTATTGATGGAGACCAGGGATGCAATTGCACATTTCCTAAGGAGTGCATTTCAAAGCAGTTGCCAATGGAGGTGCAAAAGTGGGGTATGCAGTATGCATGAGGTGTCACACATTGAGGGCAATCTTGTATTTATTCTTTACCCCTCTTGTTTTGGAGGTGGGAGGGGGCGCCAACCATCTTGCATACCCTTGGTCCCCATTAATAAATACATTGTAATGGTAGCTCATTGGATCATAGACTAAGAATACCATTAGTCTGTTCGATTTTAATGATTAATTGAAGAGGTATTTGAAGACTGTCCTGACTCAACTGTTTGGACATCAAGTGAAAATTTGTTCTTCCACCCAAGTGCCAGAACAAAGAAATGTCTTTAAACATGTCTTACTTATACTCATTCAATCAAAAGTGTCTAAGGCTTGGAAAGAGCATGGTGGAGTGTGAGGTAAGATAAGTGCTGGACCATTAGTAGCTTCGTAGGCAAGCATCATTATAGCTTGGGGCGGTTTGAGAGAACTTGGGAAGGTTGAAAACAAGTCGAGCAGCTTCATTCTGGATCCGCATTGCACTGCTGCAATCTCATGGGCTGTTTAGATACAACTTTATTGCCATTGTATAGTACAGGTACACAGCAACGAAATGCAGTTTGGCATCTACCAGAAGTGCAAAAAGTAGCAATCGTGCAAAATAGTGCAGATAAATATGTAGCATATTTACAGCATGTAATATATGTAAACATATGTACAGTGAATAAATATAAAGGCTATAGTTGTGCAGAGATGTGTGGACATTGTTAGGATGTACAGGCTATGGCATTGAAAAAGAAATGTGCAGAAGTAGAAGGTTATAAGATTATGGCATTTGAGAAATGTTTGTGTGTATGTATACATATGTATGTTCAAGTCAAGTCAAGTTTATTTCTTAAGCACTTTTCACTAAAGACATTGTCTCAAAGCAGCTTTACAGAAATCAACAGTCAAGGTTAAAGGTGTGCATTGATCTCTGATGAGTAAGCAAGGAAAAACTGACTAAGATGACTAAGATGTCATGAGGAAGAAACCTTGAGAGGAACCAGAATCAAAAGGGGAACCTATCCTCATTTGGGTGACATCAATGCTCATTATATATTTAATACAATTAAATAATGTATAATCTAATACATATATAATGTAATTATGATGCTATTTCAATGGAACGCCAATGATATTACAATATAATAAAATGAGATAAAAAACCACGCAGAAGTGGTTGTTAAGTTGTTAAGTGTGCAAACACATGCCGGCACCTTCAGCAGGGTCAATAGACTTTTGGTTGACGTCTCTCCAAATATTAATGGTATTTGTTTACCTTGTCGTTTGCACTTATGGGGCACCCTCCCTTTGAAAATAGAAAGCTACAGAGAAACTCTGGTCCTGGACACTATGGATGTTCTTCCTGTTTAAATATAAACGTATTGCCAAGGGAAAGTTAAAGCCGATACCTTTGCTAAGATAAATCCAATATGCAATGTTTGTCCTTGGAGTGGCATCAAGCAACAGCAGGGAATCATGAAGCCTATGATCAACATCTTAAAAGTACATGGAGGGAAACAAGTCTGGAGATCCTGTGTAAGCTAATCTTTGTGGTAAAAAAAAGTATGTGGAAAACAAATGAGTCATTTGACACCTTTTTTACATTCCTATTCCACCCTACCTTCCAACCTATTCCAGATTTAGATTCATTATTCTTTTTTTTTTTAATTATCGCCACTCTTCTGGGAAAAGCTTCCCACTGTATTTTAAAGCATGGCTACAGGGAATTGTGTTCAATCAGCCACAATAGCATTAGTGTGATGAGGTACTGATGTCAGATGAGAAGGTCTGGGGAGCAGTCAGTGTTCCAGTTCAAACACTGGGGTGTAGGCTACTCGAGATCTTTCACTCCAGCTAACCACTAAAAGTAATACCCAATAATACCCAGTAATGTACCCAAATTGTATCACAAATTGCTCATAATAAATGATAGTAATCTTGTATAAGTACACTATATGAAAAAAATGTTTGTGGACACTTGATTATAAGATTCTTATGTGCTTTTTGAACATCTCATTCAACAATTATTCCCCATTTGCTATTACAATAACTTTCACTCTTCCGGGAAGATGATCCACTTGATTTTGGAGTGAGATTGTGGACATTTGTGCTCATTCAACAACGAGCATGACTCGAAGGCCAGGCAACAATATCCATAGAATTTGTGGTACAATTTGGGGGAAAAACACATATCTGGTGCCCCAAGGGTTTTGTTTATGTAGTGTATATGTTACGTGTTTGTGATAAGAACTATATAGTTAAAGTTTTAATTTCAAGTTTAATTCTGTAAAGGTTTTCACAATGGACATTGTCTCAAAGAGTTTTAGAACAAAATGTACTTACATTTAAATTGATGTTTATTTATCCACTGTGCGCAAACTATGGCGACTGTGGCAAGGAAAACCTCTGTTAGATGGTAGGAGAAAGAACCCTTGAGAGGAACAAGACTCAAAGGGAAACCCATCCTCATTTGGGTGACCCCAAGAGTGTCATTATAAATAATTAAAACAGTACCAAAACCAGAGAGTGAGAAATATCAGCAGCAGCAGAGTGTGTGATTATGAGTAATGTCCTTTCTACAGTCTTATACAGTAGGTTGGAGTTGCGGCATTAGGTGCTCCTGAGCAACTCATAAATTAGCTCAACATCTGAGATCATTATAGATTAAAAACCAACTCCTCCATGCCATAGCCTTAAAAATGTTAATAATATAGGAACAGCATATGTAGAATGTTTTATATTCAATATACCATTATTTGTTCAGCATGGAATTATATTTATTTAATAATAAAAGTATAGATATTTATATATACATAATAATAATAATAATAATAATAATATAGATGTGCTGACATTCTGGTTTACTGCAAAGTCTTTCAAAACTCATTTGTCCATTATTTGGCTCAACATACATTCAAGCTTTAGAGGAAGCAAGAATGACAGAGCATGGTTTTGGGTGCTTTCCCTTATTTCTCATCTTGTACCTCTTTTGTATTTTGTATTTATTATACCATTAATTTAAAGAGCATCCAAGTCTACAAAATAGGGGCGAAATTGTACTAGTGCCTAAATGAATGACTGTTGTGAAGATGGATAAATATTTGGCTTAATGCCTGGGATAATTCTGACACCAGGCTCTGTTAAGTAACATGTTAGCAATGTTTGCTTAGCTTAGTGGTTGAGCTTTAGTTCCAGCTAACTCCAGTATTGCACTTAGGATTTTTGGGCAAAGTTTCTGTCTAAGGTGGGGTCGAGACAGGTTATGTAAATGTACCAAGACAAGGACATTGGCAGGATGTGATGTCTTTTAGGTGCCTAAATGAGCCCTAAATTGGTGCCTGGTCTGACAGATGGCATCCAGAGCAGTGACACACCTGCACGATTATCAGCATGTTGATGTCATTCCAAGTACAGGATAAGGATAGAATCTCAGTCAGAAGAATAAAGTATCCAGGAAATCATGCTCAGAGAAGTCTAATTTAAATGATATATATAGATAAGAGTCCCTTGTCTTACTAAACACATTTAAGCAAGGTATATGTTTGCGTACATTGCTATGTTTCATGTTTCGCACAAGAGAACAAAGGCTTTGTGGTAAAGGGCGTGTGCAGTCGTGTACACATTGATTATTACACACATCCTTGACACACATCCTTCATATTCTTAAATCAGTCAGTCGTAAATCATTAAATTAAATGGAATCTAATTGGATAACACCTTTTAATTGATTACAAGAAGTTACCATACACACATTGTTACATTGTGTGCTTATTAGACTTACTGTCAATGTTGACCTTCTCAGTATTATTCCTTCAAAATTCTGTTCTTCCGTGTATACATTTTGTCTGAACGTGACATTTTGATCTTACACCGGCCTTAAAAACACACTTTTTTTGTTTGCGAATGGATTTTTTATTTTTACTCAGCCAGACAGTGTCAACAACCTTCACATATGTAAACCAATAAAACACGTTTACCTTGACGTCATTGTAATCATTTTCTATCAATTTCTTCTTATAGTCAATCGACCAAAGTCCGAAGATGCCCAAACTTCTCATGCTATAACATAATTGAAACTTAAAGCTGCCAGTTTTGTATTGTGTAAACTACTGACCTGAACCATTACATCCTTGTTTCAAGAGACGTTATTACATAACCCTACATTTCTTACGACATTTCATGATAAACATCATTATACATATATATTTATAAGAAAACAGCCATGAATCCTTTCTCCCAACCTTTTCTGGCTTGGGTAGTTTTAATTAGTGGGTATATTAAATTGTATATTTATATTCAATTCTATATATTTTTTTTTCCTTAACCATTTTTTTTTTTTTACAATATGCGAAGCACTCACATAATCTTCTGATTCATGATCCGCATATTTGATTTGGCACATGTTTTACGCTTGATGCCCTTCCTAACGCAACCCTCCCCATTCATCCGGGCTCGGGACCAGCGCTAAGAGTGCACTGGCTTGTGTAACCATAATGGCTGGGTAAAGTTTTAATTCATAATAGTAATTCCAATTTTTAAAAAATCATATTTTTTTAAATTCAAGGTTCTCAGGGGAAACAAGAAAAAAAAGGGAAAAGAATTGTCTGGTTCCTCTCAAGGTTTCTTTCCTATGCCATCTCAGGGAGTTTTTCCTTGCCACAGTCTCTGAGAGCCTTAAATTTAAAAAAAGGTGAATTAGGCATTATTGTAGTGTTGGTGCAGTGTTAATTATTGTAATGTTGGTGTATGGTTGTAAATAAACATTACTATTGAAAAAAATTTCACGCCACAGAAAAGAAAAACTTAATAATAATCATCATCATCATCATCATCATCATCATAATACAAATAATGGTATAGGCTATTGATTTTTTCCTTTGATTGAATTAATTTCATTTACCAAACATTACAATGCTGTGAAGGGGTGAAGGGTGAAGGAGGAGGTCAGTGAGACCTCTCATCCCTAAAATAATGGATTGTTTGCATGTCTTCCATCATGAAAGCACTAGAGAAGAAAACATTGCTGCACAAAAGTACTCAAGAACAGCTTTTTCTTTTCTTTTCTTGCAATTATCAGTTTTTTTACAAAGCCATTTATTATTAATATTAATATTAGATTGAATATATTAGATTAGACTAGATTAGATTTCTTTCTTTCTTTCTTTCTTTCTTTCTTTCTTTCTTTCTTTCTTTCTTTCTTTCTTTCTTTCTTTCTTTCTTTCTTTCTTTCTTTCTGCCACCAAAGTTGTAACCTGGGTGATGCTTAAAGAAAACATATTTGCACATTAACTTCTACTGTATGTATAATATTAATTCATATTGCATGCATCGTACTGTTACCTACCGCACCATCTTTCTTAATTATTTAATGTATCTTCACATAACCATTGCACTATAAACTTACTATTTCATTTCATTTATTTGCTGTTTGCACTACTGCCTTAATGCTAACGGTCTCTCGTTGCCTCTGTACTTGTCCTTTGCTACTGATCTGATCTTACATTTACAGGAACGTCCAAATAAATTTTAGATGAAATCTAAAATAATATATAATATCCCTTATTATAGGGCATAACCTGAGTTACAAATAGTTTTTATGTTTTGATCATATCATTGGCTTTAAGTTTAAATCCATAATGTTTCAGCAACACTAAAGGCATCCTGTTACATATTAAGATATTTATTTAGCATATGTTCATGCTCAGGACAGTGGTTTCAAGTTGTCATTTTTTGACTACTTTCTAGTTTTACTCAGTACCAAAGACAGAAGCAAATTTTACTCTCTACTCAACTACACTTATGATTCAACATATGTACCTTTTCTCCACTATATTTTTTTATTAAAAATCACTGTTCCTGATTAATTTTTTAACTTTGGCAGCTTTATATGCCGTGTCTTATTTATTCCGCACCGCCATCTTATTTGTCCAAAGAATACTAATAGTTCTTCTACTTTGTGACGTGATCTGTAATTGTATTTGTTAATTGAAGATACTACTTTGTCTTTATTTTTTAGACTGACTTGTTCAGTCTTTGTTTCATTCTGGCATGTTGAAGAGGTTGTTGTGTTGATTGTTACTGCAGTGTTGAGGTGTATCATTTTATTTATATTTTATTTTCACAAATCAACTGGTTTTGGCGTCACTAACGTGTCTTGGTGTTGGTGTATGGTTTGAGCATACGTTAAATATGAGTCAAATACTCAAGAAGATACTTTTACTCAAGTCATATTGGAATTGGTTACTTTTATCTACGTTTTGAAGTAAAGTATCTATCATTTTACTCAGGTATGATTTTCTGGTTTCACCTCTGGCACAGAACTTGGACACACACACACACGTACACACACATCAGGCTATTAAAGATATCAGAATGGCCTTTTATTTGTCACGTCTCAATAAAAGTGATGTAGAATGAGGGTTCCTCCCAGAGAGGGAGGGTGGCATTTAGTGCTCACTAAAAGCGATATAAGGGGTCTGAGAGCTGACAGAAGTAGCACAAGACCTGCAGAGTGTGTACTTACCCACCCTGAAGCCCACCATGGCATGGAGTATATCCACACTCTGTGTTCTGGCTCTGGCTTTGACCTGGTGCCTCCAAGTGACTGCTGTTAGGGGTAAGAAATGACCAAACACTGTTGTAGCATTGTATTAGTACACTGTTGTAGCATTGTAATAGTATATATATATATATATATATATATACAGGGAGTGCAGAATTATTAGGCAAATGAGTATTTTGACCACATCATCCTCGTTATGCGTAAATGTAATATGAAAGCGCAGGTTTTCCGAGGTATAGAAACAATAGTATATTGAACAAGGCATTTCATTACAAAGTGCAGCGTTTCACTCATTTCCTGTTGACATACCTGTAGAAAACAAAACAAAATAAAATAACAAGGTGTATGAGCTAAATGAAATATGCTAAATATTACAATTTTGTCTCACCACCGGGGGCAGAAACATCAAATAAAATCTAAGAAACAAAACAAAAGAAAAAAGAAGTGAGTAAGTAAGATGTTTTTTGGAGTTCTTAGTTTCCTGACGTTTTTCTGTGTATCGGGTCTCAAAGACACGAAAGGGAACTACACATCTCTTGAAGTGTCATTAGATAGGAAACAGCTGGTAATTGATAGGATCGTTCTTGTGCCACTGCGCATCCTGTTCACGGTTGTAAAAGTTCATGTCTCATCTTCGGTGACTCTGCACGTGAAGGTAACTGGGGGAAATCTTGTTCTGCACATGAGCCTAATAAACAAATAACTAATGAACTCTAAAGTTAATCGTTTTGTCCTGCTTCTTCCACTTTCAGTGCGCCGGAGCAACCATGTCAGCAACATCTGTAGCATGTGGGGAAATTTCCACTTTAAAACCTTTGATGGAGATTTCTACCAGTTTCCAGGCATGTGTGAATATAACCTAGTCTCTGAATGTCATGGCCCAGTGCAGGGTTTCTCAGTGCATGTGAAAAGAGCAGAGCACATTGGGAACCCCCAAATCACCAGAGTGCTGGTCACAATCGGAGACATGGTCATTGGTCTCACCAAGAATCTGGTTATGGTCAACAATGATATGTAAGATTCCTTATTTCCTAAAGCGTGAATTATTGTGTGTGTGTGTGTGTGTGTGTGTGTGTGTGTGTGTGTGTGTTTTATTACAGTTCAATAATTACTCTTACTGAATTTAATAACAATTATATTTCTTTCTTTCTTTCTTTCTTTCTTTCTTTCTTTCTTTCTTTCTTTCTTTCTTTCTTTCTTTCTTTCTTTCTTTTCCATCTCTCCACTCTCTACCATTTCTTTCTTTCTTTCTTTCTTTCTTTCTTTCTTTCTTTCTTTCTTTCTTTCTTTCTTTCTTTTCTATCTCTCCCCTCTCCACCTTTTCTCCAATTTCTCCCATTTCTTTCTTTCTTTCTTTCTTTCTTTCTTTCTTTCTTTCTTTCTTTCTTTCTTTCTTTCTTTCTTTTTTTCTTTCTTTCTTTCTTACACTCTTTTTCATCTCTCCCCTCTCAACCTTTACCCTCTTTTCCATCTCTCCCATCTCTACCCTTTGTCCCATGTCTTTCTTCCTTTCTTTCTTTCTTTCTTTCTTTCTTTCTTTCTTTCTTTCTTTCTTTCTTTCTTTCTTTCACATCAGTGTAAAACTGCCACACTATGTAGCAGGGGTGATGCTTGAAGAGAACCCGATCTACATTAAACTTTACGCCAAACTGGGCCTCAGCGTCACGTGGAACAGAGATGAAGCTATCATGGTAAGATTTCACTATTAAAGTGTAACATGAACTCTTTGCTAGGAAAAAAACGCTTGCACAACACATAAATAAAGGACACGTAAAGGAAAAGATTGCACAGTGCATGAAAAGGTTGCTGAGTGATTTGGCATATTGCATTGGCCCGTGTGTGATCCGACGATATCGCCTAGTAAGAGCAAGAATATTTTTAATCATCACTTTTCACAACAAAATTGGGCTGATGTACATCAGCAGAGTATTAATCATACAACATGTGCGTAAACAGAAATATGTGTAAATGTGTTAATTCATCTTAGGCACTGCTTAGGACCCTCAAGCATAGATATATCTGACTTTTATTTTTTATTTTGTGAGGACATCGATTGGTCAAACTACTTTTGCCAAATTATAAATAAATAAATAAATAAAGCTAAATTAATTAATTAATTTATCAATACATGACCTGAAAAACAACAAAAAAATACCCCAACCTTTTTTTTTAATGTTTAGGGCATAGTGTCAAATAGCTGAATTTATAAATATGTTAATGGATAGTCCTTATAATGATAATAAGGCAAACCGCTTGTGTGCCATGTGAAGCCATGTGAATTGTTTTAATTTTGAAAGGAATTATTGCATTTATCATGTATCTTTCTGTTCCTTTACAAACCAGGTGGAATTGGATATTAAATATTCTAACCGTACCTGTGGACTTTGTGGAGATTTCAATGGGGTTCCAGTTTTTAATGAGTTCCTAAGTGACTGTGAGTTCCACTAAGCTAGCAAAATACATATATATACATACAAAATACATATAAAAAAATTGAGATGACTAAACTTATATCATTTTGTCTCACACAGCTCGTATAATTGGCTTCACTGAGTTCGGCAACAAGCACAGAATCCACAACCCCAATGATTTCTGTGAAGACCCTTATGAGGAATTTGACGCTGAAACAAACATGGTTGAAAAGTGCCAATCATTTGTAAGATCTTGAAAATTCTTACAAATGAAATTTCTTAATTTTATGATATAGGCAAAAGTTTTGTGATGAATTTACACTTCACTTGCACTAGGAGACCAAAACCTGCTCCAGCACACACACACACACACACACACACATATATACAATAATACCCCTGCCCAAAGCCAGCTCTATTAAGATATGCCTAACATGGGCTGGAGTGGAAGATCTTGAGATTCCTGCTACAGGGCTCTGCTATAGTGCTTTAACTTTAACCTCAACCTCACCTTTTGAATGAATTGGAATACTCACTACACATCAGGTCTCCTCACCTCCCCTACATCGGAACCTAACGTTTCTAACAACCTTGTGGCCCCAATATCCAAAAGCAAACCCCAAAATATCGTGGAACATCTTCCCAGAAGAACAGAACAGTAAATGGGGACTAAATGTGAAATGCAAAAAAAATTCGTCAGACTCATATTCATGTACAAAATATGATTACAACTTAATTTTTTTCCATTCATTTGTTTATAACATATTATTTACAGTACTTTATACAGTGATGTATATAAAAAAATAAAATCAATGCACACTTGTATTTACCATAATTACAGCGAGAAGAATGTTCCGAGCTGCTCGAGGATATTTCCTGGTCCTCCTGTAGGAATTATTTGAGTCCCGAGCCTTATATTCAATCCTGCATGAGGGATAGGTGCAGCAGTCGCCCAGGGGACATTGAGGACACTAAGTCTTTCTGCAACACTCTGTCTGAGTACTCGCGCCAGTGCTCTCATGCTGGAGGAAGCCCACCCAACTGGAGAACACCAACCTTTTGTGGTAATACCCTACTACCACCTTCTAGCAGAATGCAATCCTATGAATGATTATTATTTAGCTAGTTCCAATACACTCCTTACCCACACCATAATGCTGTTTTTTTTGTTTTTTTAGCCGTGACCTGCCCATTTAACATGGAGTACTCTGAAAGCGGTTCTCCTTGTTTGGACACCTGCACACACACAGATACCAGCTCACTGTGTGATGAACATAAAATGGATGGCTGCTTCTGCCCACCTGGTCAGTCATAGGACATGCAGTATAATAAAACCCCAGATCACAGACAAATAGTCACATGAGAGAAAATATCTAAAATTCTGTTATGGGCTAACATGTGATTTTGATGTGGCTGCTATAGGAACGGTGTTTGATGATATCTCTGAGAGAGGCTGTATCCGTCAGGACCGGTGCCAGTGTACGCACAACAAGGTGTATAACCCAGGAGAGTTTCTGATCAAGGACGATGAAGAATGGTAACTATGTTTTCTATTTAATTCGAATTTTCACGCTTGCTAAAATACACAGAGATTACATGTACATTGTTCCATTTGTAAGTGTGTTGGTTTGTTGAAGTACTACAGACTGATAGAGTGTTGGGTGTCTCAGTGTGTGTGAACAGGGACAGTGGATCTGTGAAAGTTTGTCTACTTCATCTGTATGTGCTATGGAAGAGGGTTCCCATTTCAGTACTTTTGATGGAAAAGAATTTACCTTCCACGGGAACTGCTATTACGTCCTTTCCAAGGTAGGCGAATCAACCTTAATTCATAATATATATGATTAACATTGGTGTTAGCTTTAAATCATGGAAGATATTGATCTTGTTCAGCAGGGATGTTCATACGTGATACAACAAAAACCAAACAGAAACCACTATACTACTTGCTAAAATAGATTTCTGAATACAATTCACAATGACCATGGCTGCTTGTGCTACATTTCACAAGGCTGGTTGAGCTACAATTCGATGTATTCATCCATTGTTCGAAAATATACGCCTACAGATCTTTTTCCAAACCTTTTTTTCAAATGTTTTTTGTCATCTAATTTGTTTCTTTTTTTTTTTTCTCTAGGACTGTGTGGACTCAAAATTCGTTATTCTGGGACAGCTTGTTCCTTGCATTGCCCAACATACAGACACTTGCCTGAAATCACTCGTTTTACTGATCAACAATGACAAGAGTAATGTGAGCATCATTTTTTAAACTCTTAACCATGATGCATTGCATCCCACCCACAAAATGTGTAAAACGTACTGTTCCAATTCAATTCATCTTTTTTTCATATACTAATTCTTGCTAAAAAATTTTTAAAAATGATGATGCTAACTGTACTGATGGTGAATCCGTCTTCCCCAGGCCTTGGTCATCAAAGATGATGGGATAATAAAGCACAATGGAGAAATAGCACTCCCTTATACCACCGGTAAGAAGGATTTATTGCAGTATTTTTAGCTCTAAATGGAAGTTACTTTAAGGTAGTGCTGTTAAAAAACCTGCAGAATAATATTTTGTGCAAATTTTATATCTACATGGTAAAATTGTGACATTAGTTGCTATAGTAGCTATTTTGTTTACTACTGGTGTTCATGTCTCCCTTATAACTAATTTTTAATGCTGGCGTATCGAGCTTGAAGCTTGAAATATGATACATAGCATCGTTGCTTAGCAGCTAGGCTTTTTGCTGTACTGTAAGGCATTTGATACAAAACCCAAACTTCATCCCAAACCTTTTTAAGAAGTTCTGTTTGTTTTCCAGCTGAATTCACCGTATTCAAACCATCATCCTTCCACATCATGCTGCAGACCACTTTTGGGCTCCAGATCCAGGTACAGTTGGTTCCACTCATGCAGCTCTACATCACCTTGGATCAGGATTTCCAGGCTAAGACATGTGGTGAGTGTTTAGTACTATTTAATTACTGCATGATCAAGAAAGTGTCAAACAAGCAGATATAAGACCTCATGATTGTCTAATTGAACTTAAAATACTCTGATATCACTGTCAGTAAAAAGAACCATAGCTTGAACTATGGTTCACTCATCCATCACTCGCCCCTCTTTCAATGCTGTGTTCTGGTGCAGGTCTGTGTGGTAACTTCAACATGGTGCTGTTTGATGAACTGACGACCCCACAAGGTGTCGTAGAAGGTACAGCCACATCCTTTGCGAATTCCTGGAAGGTTCAGTCCAATTGTCCTGACCAAACTGAGAGTCTTGAAGACCCCTGCAGCTATAGCATAGACAGCGGTAAGAGATTTACCCGAACATTCTGCTTTATGAAATACAAAAAAAAGTTGCTATATTCATAGACAAATCAACCCTTTAAAACCTTTATTGTGGTATTTAATGATCTTCAGAGAGCTATGCAGAACACTGGTGCTCAAAACTGAAAGAGAAGGAAGGGGCTTTTGCCAAATGCCATTCTACTGTTAACCCGGAAAACTACTACAAGGTAACCTAAGCATTTTGGAATACTATGTGTTAATCGGATATCTCATTTCAGTACACCTTTTAATGCAAATATTGTGTCTCTGACCATATACAGAGGTGTAAATATTCAAGCTGCGTGTGTGAAAAGAGCGAGGACTGTTTGTGTGCTGTTGTCTCCTCGTACGTTCGGGCATGTGCAGCAAAGGGGGTGTTTCTGCAAGCTTGGAGAGACACAGTGTGTGGTGAGAATAAAGCTCTTAAATCATTGTGGCCCAACATTACAAAGTATATGTTAATGCTTTAAAATCCTGCTTAATAAGGGATCAAGCAAGCAATATTAATAATATTAACATATGAATATGAATATTTATATGTATATATAATTTTTTAATTAGTTATATTAATAAATTATGATATTAATTTATATATATAATTATATATTTATATGGCATTTCTGTTTGACAATTTCTTTAGAAAAAAATATTCAAAATTGTATTTAAAAGAGGGAGATTAAAACATAAAGTTCTCACCCTGGATCCTCGATGGCTTTTTGGTGCAGGTGTTAACCTTAAAAACAAAACTTTGCATGACTGCAACCTGTGAAATTCCTTGTGGGATCGATAAATGATTCTGATTCTGATTATCTATATACATAAATATATTGTTTAGAAAAGTTTAGAAAAATTTTACCCATTTTTTCTATTTAAAATGTTCTTTGTGTCTTCGCAACTACAGAGAAATACAGTAAAAGCTGTCCTGCTACCCAGACTTTCACTTACAAGGTTCAGCAATGCCAGCGCACATGCGATTCCCTTAGCTTGGAACGTCAAGGCTGCAGCACTGACTATGTGCCCGTGGATGGGTGTTCCTGTCCAGAAGGGCTCTATGAGAGTGAGAATGGCGTGTGTGTGCCCATGGACAAATGCCCCTGCTATTACAATGGAGAGCACATTAAACCTGGCAAGTCAATCAACATCAAAAATGATCACTGGTAAGCAGTTAACAGTCAGTCAGAAACATGAAGAGTGTAATATATATATATATACGAAGTTAATGCAAATACTTCACACTGGAACGTCTCTGCTCTCTTAGTATTTGTACAGACGGAAAGCTTAACTGCCACTCCTGGAGGGAACGTATTCAAGGTTAGTGAATTCACTTCACCCTTGCGCAATAATGAGTTGACAGAATTTCACTGAACACGTTTATACAGACTTTTTTCCTAGTTGGTTTTTAAATAGAGCTAATAAAATATTTTACAAGTATTTTTTCTATGAGTAACCTTTGCACATTTCTCAATCCCCTCTGTATCCTGCAGACTGTCCTGCTTCAAAAGTCTTCTTTAACTGCAGTACAGCAGGACCGGATGAACATGGGTTGGAATGTGCACAAACATGTGCACAAAAGAATGTCGATTGTGTGAGTATTGCAGTATGCTGTGCTGGTAGTTTCTTCGCATTATTTCGTAATATGTTACAGAAAACTGGACATTTAGGTGTCAAGAAAACTATACCCCATTCTGTAATGCAGTAAAGGATAATTATACCAGAGCATCTTGGAATTCTTTACAGTGGTGTGCAATGTAATGTAACAGCATGGTTTAGATAATATATATTCCTTCTAATGCATGGTATTGCATGGTGGACAGTCCACATATACAAAGACTAATAATGAATGGAATAATAAAATAGTTGTTTAAGAGGTAAAACTATTTTTTATGTGTACAGCAGTCGATTATATATACTGTATATAATATAAAAATTATATTTCATATTAATTATATATATATTTATTCTTAGTTAGTCTCTTGTGATTTAAAATAAAACCATTCCACAACATACATGTATCTATCATTTAATATCTATAATTACTAAATGAAATCCAAAATGAAATTAATAAAAATTACTGGATGGCACCTATTTTTAGAATTGAAATTCTTTCCTGACACACTGGATACACACTGGCTCATAGTTGGAACCCCTTAAAAAAAAAAAACAAGAATAGATACACTTGTATTGTTCCATGTACTGGAGTGAAAAGCAGTTCACTACATGTTGAACTCTGTATGAATGTGACAAATATAATTTAAATTGGTTTTAATATTAATTTGATATGTCATGTGTTTTGAACTTTGCTTTTACAATGTAATGTAAAATGTATACTTAAATTTGATATGCAATATTACTTAGTGTACTTCTAAACATTAGAAATGAATCTCTCTGTTTCTCTCTTTATAGATAGATAGATAGATAGATAGATAGATAGATAGATAGATAGATAGATAGATAGATAGATACGTTTTCTTAAAAGAATTGCAGTTTGTAATTTGTTTCTCATTTCTAATTTCAGTATCTAGCAGATTGTGAGTCAGGATGTCAGTGTCCAGCGGGGCTACTCGACGACGGTCGTGGTTACTGTGTGAAAGAGCACGAGTGCCCTTGCAAACACGACAATAGCTTTTATGCTCCAGGTTCTCAAATAAAAGACCAGTGTAACAAATGGTACGTTTGTAATGCTTTAGAACTGCTGTGTTACAATGAGCTGCTGTAGTAGTGCAGTAGTGTAATTGTATAACCCTGCATGAGTCTGCTTTGTTTTGCTTCTTCAACATTTCAGTACAAGTTAGTAACATTAAATCAGTTTAAACAATTGTACTAATATATGTAAGTTGATTAAATTGTCTATTTTTTATTTCCCAGCACTTGTAAGCGTGGCGAGTGGGAATGCACCAAGAACAAATGCCCTGGAACTTGTACTATATATGGCAGTGGACATTACAACACTTTCGACAAGCAAAGATTTGGATTTAGTGGAGATTGTAGTTACATGGCTCTCCAGGTTTCTAATGTTTCTGCATTCTGATTTTCTTTTAATTCACTGACTAGAAATACTGACCACAAAGCCATACCCCTACTGTGTCATAGCATACATGGATAAGTTTATTTCTTATAAAAATCATATGGACTCTTTTTTTCTAATAATATTTTTCCCATTGCTTTAAAGAACAAGTGTGGAAATAAGACGGGGACATTCCATGTGATCACAGAGAACGTGCCATGTGGGACGACAGGGACAACTTGTTCCAAAGCTGTTCGGATTCTATTAGGAGTAAGAACATCTTATTACATTTGTTTATTTGTTACAACATAAAGCTTTGTGTAGGGTCCCGGTTGGTCTAGTGGTTAGGATGCGGCGCTCTCACCGCTGCGGCTCGGGTTCGAGCCCCGGTCAGGGAATAAACCCCAGCCTCTCTTAGTGCCGGTCCCAAGCCCCGGATAAATTGGGAGGGTTGCGTTAGGAAGGGAATCCAGCGTAAAAACATGTGCGAAATCAAACCGATGTGGTGACCCCTAATGGGAGAAGCCAAAAGAACGTTTGTAAAGCTTTTTGTAATGCCAATGTAACTGTATATTTAAATTTGTATATATAAAATAATGTATAATATATATTATCATGTAATTGTATATGTGTATCAGATTGTTTTTACAGTGAAAGATTTATTTTTTTATTTTTTTTACAAAAATATTTTGAATTTCCAAACATTTTGTTTCCAGGAAAAAATAATGTCACAGAAGTCAGTAACATTTTTTATAAAACAGCCGCCTTCAAAAATTCTTACACCACAAACCAAAAAAGAAATGTTTGACTTTTACATATATGTATCCGCAATTGGAAGTGGTGGTGCATGCATCTCAAATGTGTTCCTTTTTTCATTTTTGTTTGCTGTATTTCTTTTATTCAATACATTCTTCTTTAATCAAATACATTCTTTTTGAAGAAAAAAAATGTGTTTTTGTTGTCGATCTCACACAGAGCACAGAACTGGAGTTAAGAGATGGTGAATTAACAAAAAGTGAAGCTGCAAGTGGTCAATCTATTAAGTACAATGTGAGAAATGTGGGTCTTTACGTGGTCATAGAGGCTGACATTGGCCTAACAGTGTTGTGGGACCGTAAAACCACTGTCCGCATTATTCTTCAACCCCAGCATATGGTGAGTCAAAAATCCCGAATCAGAATGCACTGTTATGATTCTCATTGTTCTGACCATGAATTTTGAAACTGGGTATACATAATTGCTTCCAGGGAGAGGTTTGCGGTTTGTGCGGGAACTTCAATGGAAATGGGAAAGATGACTTCACTACTCAAGGCTTGCTGCATGTTTCCGATGTTCTGGAGTTTGTAAACAGCTGGAAATTACAAAGCCAGTGCCCAGATGCTAAGCCAGACTTTGATCCGTGTTCTGGAACACCTAACCGGCACACTTGGGCAAAACTGCAGTGCAGCATCATTAAATCAGTCACTTTCAAAGACTGCCACAATAAGGTACAGACAAGTGAAGCTTACTTTTGTAATTTTTGGATTGGAAGTTGTGAAGAATTCTAGATATTATGGAGACATTTGGTTATATGTACAATGTGCAATGCAGGTGGAGTGGACACCATACTTTGAGAACTGTGTAAAAGACTCATGTTCATGTGACACTGGTGGGGACTGTGAGTGTTTCTGCACTGCTGTGGCAGCTTATGCCCAAGCCTGTAATGAAGCAGGAGTCTGTGTGGCCTGGAGAACACCAGAGATCTGTCGTAAGTATCCTATAATAAGCAATTCCTATTGTACTGTATGTATCCAGAAATAATGGTCATATTTATAAACGATTGCTGTTTGTGACCTAATACTGTAGTCATTCACAGATTAAGCCTTATAAAATTAATACTGGATTGCTAAATTGATTTGTATGTGTGTAACTTTCCACCACAAAAGCTGTGTTCTGTGATTACTACAATAACCATGATGAATGCACATGGCACTACAGTTCTTGTCATACACCATGCTACAAAACCTGCCTCAACCCTGGTGGCATCTGTACCAACCCTATACCTCACATGGAGGGTAAGTCCAAATCTGATTGTTTTGCTCTCTCTCTTAAACAGTAATGCTGGGTAACAATTCCAATATTAATCCTGAACAGTAGAGTAGACAGCAGAGAAGTAAATGTATTTTGTTGAAATGTATTTGGGGAGACTTTTACTTCAACTTTCCTACATCTGAAAGTCAAATATTATACTCTTTATTCAATTACATTTTGCAAAATCAATTGTTCTTTATTATTTATGAGTGGATAAAAACGTAATCGTCAAACACGCAGCAATCCACCAATCAGGGTCAAGCGCTCTGTTTTGAACTTGTTTTGATTGGCGCTTGGTGGTCTCTACGTATCGCCAACATACAGTTCAGCGTCAGTTCAACATGAAGCAGAGCATTTTGAGAGGAATAAATGATGGAAGAAACTCCTGACTCGAACTTGCCACAACACCCGTGGCCTCATTTCCATGATTTCTTTTAACTAATCGAAAAGAAAAATGAGTCCTATATTTTTAAGAGCTTTCTCTGCCCGCCTCGACCCTGTAAGATTTCTTCTTACAAGAATTCTTCTTAAATACTTTTTTTATTTTTATTTAATTTAAAGTTTAAAGGGAGCACTTTACCTTTTACTGCTGTAATATTTTACGTAATATATCTCTACTTTAACTGAAGCACATGGTTTGTGTACTTCAACCACCACTGATGCTGAAATTTTTTTCCCCAGTTCTAACTAAATAACTTCTTCTAAGAGAAGAAAAATAACATGATTCTTTAGCAAAACATTTTTTGTGTAAAAGCAAAGAAAAGGGCAGTGTGTCAAACACTATGCTGAATGTCTTTCCTTTTCTACAGGATGCTATCCCAAATGTCCAGAGGACAAGCCTATTTACGATGAGAAGAATAAGGTTTGCGTTGAAAAATGTAACGGATGCTACATCAATGGAACAGAGTATAACCCTGGGGAGGAAATACCAACTAAAATACCATGCCATTCATGGTATGACTGATCATTACCATTTGTTTCTGTATTAGAATTCAATCATACCCACATCTTCAAAAAAAACAAATATCCTTGTATTTTATTTTTTTCAGTTTCTGTGAGACAAATGGAAAGGAAAAATGCATTCCCAAACCTGGTAAGCACATATGGCAAAATATATATGGCCCTTTCTTTGATTGTCAGTCAGGTTTTTGAGTTCAGCCAACATTTTAGCAGAAGTGGCAAGTAGGGAAATAATATCCTTTGCATCCATTTTTAGAGGAAAAAAACAAAACAAAACAAAAATTATCGACAACAGTTTTGAAAAGCCAAGCCAAAAAAATATATATATATAAGGTATATACTCACTTTAATGGATTTCATTATACACAAATATAAATATTTAAATATATGTGTACTATGGAATACATGTACAGTACAGTAAACTACAGATTTTTTTCCCCCCACATACGCTAGATTGTTTGACACCTCAAGTCAGAGGGTAGGGTTAGTCTTTATATGGCACCCCTAAAAGCCTTGCACAGTGGTCAGAAGTTGGAATTAATATCCTTCTGGTCAGTAGCCTAAAGCTTTATCTACTCAGCCAAGACTGCCCATTGGTCAGTACTGCTGGATTTATGCTACTTGATCTCACTAAACTTTGGAATACTAAATAAATCAAATGTAAATGTATCTCCGCATTTCACAACTGACGCCTAATCTCAAACCTATTTTATTACTAAATGCAAATTTAATTTAATTTTGCTGTGCCAATTATCAGTGTGAGGTGTGTATAGTACCTGATTGCATGCACCAAAGCCAAGAAAAATTTGTTCAAATGCTGCACAAAATAGTCTCTGTTCATCCAAGGAGATAGGACACGTACTTATAGAGTGCATTGTTTAAATGAGATTGTTTATTAAGTTCACTCATATTATCAATGGTAATACGTAATAAAACCACTCTGTTTTTTAAAGGGTGCTGCTTTTACAATGGAAAAGAATATAATGACCATGATGTCATATACAATGTAACGGACAACATGGGAATGTGCTACTATGCTATATGCAAAAATAGCACTGTCATCAATGGAAGCCATCCCTGCCCAGAAACCACCACACCACCACCAACTATGTCTACAGGAGTGCCAACAACCACTTTAATTCCAAGTACAACAGTTAAAACTGAGCCAACATCTACAACTGGTACAACTACTGAAGCAACAACTACTACAGTAGTGCCAACAACTACAACTCCAATTCCAAGTACAACAGTTGAAACTGAGCCATCATCTACAACTGGTACAACTACCGAAGCAACAACTACTACAGTGGTGCCAACAACTACAACTACAATTCCAAGTACAACAGTTGAAACTGAGCCATCATCTACAACTGGTACAACTACCGAAGCAACAACTACTACAGTGGTGGCAACAACTACAACTTCAATTCCAAGTACAACAGTTGAAACTGAGCCAACATCTACAACTGGTACAACTACTGAAGCAACAACTACTACAGTAGTGCCAACAACTACAACTCCAATTTCAAGTACAACAGTTAAAACTGAGCCAACATCTACAGCTGGTAGAACTACTGAAGCAACAACTACTACAGTGGTGCCAACAACTACAACTCCAATTCCAAGTACAACAGTTGAAACTGAGCCATCATCTACAACTGGATCAACTTCCACAAATACTGCAGTCGTGGAATCTTCTACAACTCCATGTATTGAGGACTGTAAATGGACTGACTGGATCAATGTGTATGACCCAGTAACACAAGGTGGAGATGATTTAGAAACATATACAAATATCAAAAATAGTGGAAAAGAGATATGTGAACATCCATTAGATATTGAGTGCAGAAGTGTAGATCATCCTAATATGTCACTGGAGGACTTTGTACAAAGTACAGGCCAAGTTGTGCAGTGCAATGTTTCATTGGGATTAGAGTGTAAGAAGAAGGAACAGACATTTCGCCCCTACAAATGTTTAAATTATGAAATTAGAGTAAACTGTTGTGGAGTATGTTATACCCCATCAACCACTACTCCAGCTGTAAGTAGGACAACAACTACAACTCCTATACCAAGTACAACAGTTGGAAGTAGCACAACAATTAAAACAGAACCAACATCTACCACTGAAACAACAAAAGCAACTAGTGGTACAACTACCGAAGCAACAACTACTACAGTGGTGCCAACAACTACAACTCCAATTCCAAGTACAACAGTTGAAAGGAGCACTACACTTAAAACAGAGCCAACATCTACCACTGAAAAAACAAAAGCAACAAGTTCTCCATTGGTACTTTCAACGACTACTACAGTAGTGCCAACAACTACAACTCCTATACCAAGTACAACAGTTAAAACTGAGCCAACATCTACAACTGGATCAACTTCCACAAATACTGCAGTCGTGGAATCTTCTACAACTCCATGTATTGAGGACTGTAAATGGACTGACTGGATCAATGTGTATGACCCAGTAACACAAGGTGGAGATGATTTAGAAACATATACAAATATCAAAAATAGTGGAAAAGAGATATGTGAACATCCATTAGATATTGAGTGCAGAAGTGTAGATCATCCTAATATGTCACTGGAGGACTTTGTACAAAGTACAGGCCAAGTTGTGCAGTGCAATGTTTCATTGGGATTAGAGTGTAAGAAGAAGGAACAGACATTTCGCCCCTACAAATGTTTAAATTATGAAATTAGAGTAAACTGTTGTGGAGTATGTTATACCCCATCAACCACTACTCCAGCTGTAAGTAGTACAACAACTACAACTCCTATACCAAGTACAACAGTTGAAAGTAGCACAACACCTGAAGCTGGGCCAACATCTACCACTGAAACAACTACCAAAGCAACAACTACTACAGTAGTGCAAACAACTACAACTCCTATACCAAGTACAACAGTTGAAAGTAGCACAACACCTGAAGCTGGGCCAACATCTACCACTGAAACAACTACCAAAGCAACAACTACTACAGTAGTGCAAACAACTACAACTCCTATACCAAGTACAACAGTTGAAAGTAGCACAACACCTGAAGCTGGGCCAACATCTACCACTGAAACAACTACCAAAGCAACAACTACTACAGTAGTGCAAACAACTACAACTCCTATACCAAGTACAACAGTTGAAAGTAGCACAACACCTGAAGCTGGGCCAACATCTACCACTGAAACAACTACCAAAGCAACAACTACTACAGTAGTGCAAACAACTACAACTCCTATACCAAGTACAACAGTTGAAAGTAGCACAACACCTGAAGCTGGGCCAACATCTACCACTGAAACAACTACCAAAGCAACAACTACTACAGTAGTGCAAACAACTACAACTCCTATACCAAGTACAACAGTTGAAAGTAGCACAACACCTGAAGCTGGGCCAACATCTACCACTGAAACAACTACCAAAGCAACAACTACTACAGTAGTGCAAACAACTACAACTCCTATACCAAGTACAACAGTTGAAAGTAGCACAACACCTGAAGCTGGGCCAACATCTACCACTGAAACAACTACCAAAGCAACAACTACTACAGTAGTGCAAACAACTACAACTCCTATACCAAGTACAACAGTTGAAAGTAGCACAACACCTGAAGCTGGGCCAACATCTACCACTGAAACAACTACCAAAGCAACAACTACTACAGTAGTGCAAACAACTACAACTCCTATACCAAGTACAACAGTTGAAAGTAGCACAACACCTGAAGCTGGGCCAACATCTACCACTGAAACAACTACCAAAGCAACAACTACTACAGTAGTGCAAACAACTACAACTCCTATACCAAGTACAACAGTTGAAAGTAGCACAACACCTGAAGCTGGGCCAACATCTACCACTGAAACAACTACCAAAGCAACAACTACTACAGTAGTGCAAACAACTACAACTCCTATACCAAGTACAACAGTTGAAAGTAGCACAACACCTGAAGCTGGGCCAACATCTACCACTGAAACAACTACCAAAGCAACAACTACTACAGTAGTGCAAACAACTACAACTCCTATACCAAGTACAACAGTTGAAAGTAGCACAACACCTGAAGCTGGGCCAACATCTACCACTGAAACAACTACCAAAGCAACAACTACTACAGTAGTGCAAACAACTACAACTCCTATACCAAGTACAACAGTTGAAAGTAGCACAACACCTGAAGCTGGGCCAACATCTACCACTGAAACAACTACCAAAGCAACAACTACTACAGTAGTGCAAACAACTACAACTCCTTTAACAAGTACAACAGTTGAAAGTAGCACAACACCTGAAGCTGGGCCAACATCTACCACTGAAACAACTACCAAAGCAACAACTACTACAGTAGTGCAAACAACTACAACTCCTTTAACAAGTACAACAGTTGAAAGTAGCACAACACCTGAAGCTGGGCCAACATCTACCACTGGACCAACCACCAAGGAAACAACTACAACTCCTATAACAAGTACAACAGTTGAAAGTAGCACAACACCTGAAGCTGGGCCAACATCTACCACTGGACCAACCACCAAGGAAACAACTACAACTCCTATAACAAGTACAACAGTTGAAAGTAGCACAACACCTGAAGCTGGGCCAACATCTACCACTGGACCAACCACCAAATCAACAACTACTTCAGTAGTGCCAACAACTACAACTCCTATACCTAGTACAACAGTTGAAAGTATTACAACACCTGAAGCTGGGCCAACATCTACCATTGGAACAACTACCAAATCAACAACTACTACAGTAGTGCCAACAACTACAACTCCTATACCAAGTACAACAGTTGAAAGTAGCACAACACCTGAAGCTGGGCCAACATCTACCACTGGAACAACCACCAAGCCAACAACTACAACTCCTATAACAAGTACAGCAGTTGAAAGTAGCACAACACCTGAAACTGGGCCGACATCTGCCACTGGAACAACTACTAAATCAACAACTACTACAGTAGTGCCAACAACTACAACTCCTATACCAAGTACAACAGTTGAAAGTAGCACAACACCTACGGTATCAACAACGCAACAAACACCGACTCCACCTCCAGGAAGTACAACGACTAAAACTGAGTCAACAACTACCACTGGAACAACCACCAAACCAACAACTACTCCATTCGTTACGACACCGACCCTATCTACTGAAAGTTCAACAACAGAGTGTTTCTGCATAATAAATGGAAAGCAATATAAACCAGGTAAGTTTTTTTTTTTTTACTTATTCATGTATATTTTTAATATGTACCTTTAAAGGTCAAGAAAAAATGTCTCGGCTTTCTAACAGCATTATGTGACACAAAATGTCATTGCATTTACCTCTTTTTTTTTTTTCTTTATTGCTTTTCATCTTTACAGGAGAAAAAATATTTGAAAATGTTGACCTTGGCTCAGGTATATGTTTGACCATGATTTGTTCTGATAGTTGTGTAATATTTAACACAACAACAATATGTCCTACAACACCAACACCACCACCTCCAGAAAAGAACTGCACCGAATGGGGAGTGTCTGTACGTATTACTCAGTAGCACACATACAGAATGCAGTGCAGGATAAAACATTTTTAACTGATCTTTTTTTGACCATGAATAAAATAAGATGTACTATTTGAAATTTGGAAAATGTGTCAGACTTGCCAAGAATTTCATCAATAGCAAAATATTCAACTTGCTCTGTATCTTTTACTAACTGTAATAGCACTAGATATGAATTGGGAAATAAAAACAGAATGTAATTCAATTTGATAATATATTAATAGACTGATTAAATGTATTCGATTATACGGTCTGGATTATAGCTTGAACTTGAAAGCATCACTGATTTAATGTGTATATTATTTACACTATGTTAACATCAAACATTCATCCTTAAAGTCTATGTTAACATTCAACTGAGAACAGCAATTACATTTATAATATTCTGAAAATATTTACATTTCCCTGCTGTAAAACTATGTTGTACACTATACTGATGCAGAGACCAGGATAAAAATGCTATTTTTTTCTGCTGATAGGAAAATCAGACGTTCGAAATCTGTAACTGCACAATAGCCAGGTGCATTGAAAACAATACTATTGAGATCCTCCCATACGAATGTCCACCTCTTGAAAACATCACTTGTTCAAATGGAAAAACACCTGTAGTGGCGCCTGATGAATATCACTGCTGCCATCAACGTGTTTGTGACTGTGAGTAAACGCACCCATTTAAAGTCCAAACAAATGAATAATACACATAAATTAATTATTTACATTTGTTTTATATGGTTTTTTTTCCAAATATGCGAATCTTAATAAACATTTTGACTAAAAAAGGCCAATGCTGAAGCGCTTTTGTACAATAAAAAAGGAAATCGTTGGTATAAAAATGAATTGAATTATAATATTTTCTCCATATTCTCCAGGTTTTTGTGAAGGCTGGGGTGATCCTCACTATAGAACATTTGATGGACTATTCTATAGTTATCAAGGAGAATGCACGTATGTTTTAATGGAAGAAATCTCCGCTAAGCACAACTTAAAAATTTACATCGATAATGTCATTTGTGACCCGCTTGAAGCTGTGTCCTGCCCGAGAGCTATCATTGTGTCCTACAATGGTCTGGTGTTCACGCTGAAAAACCGCAACCTTATTGGAGCTGCGAAGCTAGAGGTGAGATTTAACACTGGAATATCACCAATGTGTATTATTAAAGTTCTTGCAGCTTGGATTAAATTGGTTATGCTAAAACAGTAACTGCTTAACTGTTGTCCATTTATCCTCCTTTTATCAATGCAGGCTTTTCTTGGGCAGACTACTCTGAAATTACCATTTGAGAAAAGTGGTGTGAGGGTGGTGAGCTCAGGATTGAATTTGATCCTGGAGATTTCACGTCTGAACGTTGTGGTGATGTTTGGAATCACTGGTTTCAGCGTTAACTTGCCATTCCATCATTTTGGGAACAACACTCAAGGACACTGTGGTATGGAAAAAAATACACACAACCATTTTGTCATATGTGAAAGGCTATTGTGAAGTCATGAGGCTTTAAAACATTTCATTAGGAATACAAATAAATGAAACTAAAGCCAAAACCAAATCACCAAACAAATCAATAGATATTCATGATTAATCTATTTTACTGTTAATCCTCATATCAAATCGATACATACTGTATAAGGAACATTGCACAAATCTTGTACTTTTAATTCTCTCAGGTACCTGCAACAACAACCAGGCCGATGACTGCATGCTACCAGGCGGAAAGCTTGTAAAAGACTGTGCAGTAATGGCAAACCATTGGCAAGCTAAGGACCTGTTCAACCCTGAATGCAAACCACCACCAGTGGTGCCAGAAACAGCTGCACCAACAAAACCAACTTGTCCAATCAACACATTGTGTGAGCTTATGAAAAGCGAGTAAGTATTACGACTGTTATCATTTTTGCAAGTTTGACTCTTGGTGAACAGTGACTTGATTTTGTAAAAAATCACATTGGAATGTTGGATTCATAAAAAAAAATTTATGACATCAAATATATATTAGGGCTGTCAATCGAGTGAAATATTTCATTCGATCGTCATAAGTTAATTAATCGCAACCTAATTACACATTTTTATCTGTTCTAAATGCACCTTAAGTTCATACTTTTCAATTTTTAATGGCCATGGATAAATATGGATGCTTTATGCTAATTTATGTTTATTATTAGTGAAACCAAACTCAACGTAGAGCATTAAGACAAAATATTCATGGAAATGTTTTAAAGTAATTATGGTTAATTGTATAGTTTCATTCACTTGAACTAGGAGACTCAAACTTCTCTAGCAAGACAATGTCCCTGCGCACCACGAGTGCTCCATGAACATATGGTTTACATGACTTAGAGTGAAAGATCATGAATGGTCTACTATACAGCTCTGACCTCACCCTCTTAAACACCTTTGGGGTGAATTGCAACTAATTGCAACTAATTGCACTCCATGTCTCCTCCACTTACATCAGTACCTGACTTTACTAACACCCTTTGGTGTTAGTAATGGAGGTTAACAGCAATATAAGGACTAAATGTGTAATGGGAAGCTCTAAAAGCACATATAAATCTTATAGTCATCTTATAGTTAGACTAACTGCAGTCTGACATGCTAGCAGTCAGTAACTTTTTCAATATATCTCACCACTTTTTCCCCAGTTTGTTTAAGGAATGTCATGCCCACCTCTCCCCTGAAAACTACATCACTGGCTGCCAGTTTGACAGTTGTCATGTGAGCAACCCAGCTGTAGTCTGCACCAGCCTTCAGACCTACGCAATCGCTTGCTCACAACTTGGTATCTGCATCAACTGGAGGAACCACACTGATCAATGCCGTAAGCCATTTTACTGTACAAATCCTTCCAACCATACAAGAACATAGTGACAGGAAACAAATACAAGAACAATCATGTTCACTTGTATTACATGTTTAAAGATAATTGCACTTGTGGCTGGAGAATGAGCAGTTTGGTTTTAACAACACTGTATGTTAATTCCACAGCTGTGAACTGTCCATCAGACAAAGTATACCAACCTTGCGGACCTGCCGAGCCCCGGACCTGCAAGGACAGGTGTGCATTTATCTAATTAATCACTAAGTCCTAATCACTACATAATAATGTCCTTTAACCACAACCTAATATTCAATTTTAATGGTTCCAATTGAGGTAGAAATGATTGTGTATTAAAAGTGACTGGTTTGTGTATTTAGTACCCAAACGTGTATAAAATTGCTAAAGCATATATATATTTTATTATTTCTATTGTAAGGCCTGAAGACCATTTCCTGAATGTGACTACTGAGGGTTGTTTCTGTCCTGATGGCTTGTACCTCTTTAGTAAAGAGTCAGGAAAGTGCGTTGAAAAGTGTGGTAAGTGATTAGCATGCATGATAACTCGATCTACTGGCATCCAGAAAGACAGATTTCAGGAGAACATTAAATTAACCATGGATGCCTTTATCAGAACACTCAAATCCAAATATCAAATAGGATTAAGTATGTTCTTAGAAAAGCCCTGTTATAGCAAATCTAAACCTCTTGCCAGAGAGTTCACTACAGGTATATATTGATACTCAGCAGAATTATTGCTAATTCTTTGTAGGAGCTGCTGGACCACCTGCAACAAAATAGTCCCATTGATCATTAGTCTACTACTTTATTGCAAACTGTGCATATAGAGGGTCCATGTTTTATTTAGATGATGTTTATGACCAACAATTTTGTTAAATGTTAAAAAACTTTTCAGTTGAATTGATTTAGATTATGATATCCATTTTTTTTTTTTTTTTATAATGGATTTTTAAAACTTTTTGTTGCAAATTTTTTAGGTAACTGTAATTTTTATAGAGTATACAAATGTGCATCAGATATTACAATATAGTTCTTACAAAGCAAATTTCGCTTGAGTCTAAACGAAACCAAAGAATTACAGGAATAAAGTACACCATCCAATAAATGCTGCATTTTGTGGATTTCCCCAAGGAAGGGCTTCATTTGTACAACCTTCTCAAATAGTTTTATGTTATGGTGGCGGCATCTAATGATTAATTTTGTAACTTGAAACAGAATTGTTAGTTTAAACTAGTTAATTACACCGAATAAACAACATAATAATACTCTCCAAACACAACCTCCTCCATAAGTTTCACTTTCTTTTTCACTTTTAGAGACAAAACTAATGTTTAAGACTGGTGTCCACCAAATTAATTCAATTAATAATAATAATCATAATAATAATAATAAATGTTTGATGCACCTCTGGTTTTTGTAGGATGCTTGGACCCCTCAGGTGAAGGACGAGAGGTAATTTCTGGTCAACCTTTTTTTAAAAATAATTTTATTCAATAGGATATTTATGTAAAGATATTTCCATATAACTTTCATACAAATTCAAAATGATACCTTGCACATAATCAACAACCAAATAATTCCATGGCATCATCTCTAATTCTAGTTTGGAGAAAAGTTCCAGTACGGTTGTCAGGACTGCGTCTGTGATGAGGCGTCTGTGTCCGTCATCTGTGAACCAAAGCAGTGCAATAACAAGCAAGTGATCTGCAACGAACCGGGAATGATTGTGGTCAACGTCACAGATCCGACAGATTCCTGCTGCACTATTCTTACCTGCCGTAAGACAGTTTTTGCTTTATCATGTTTTTTTTTTATGATTTTGGAGAATACAATTCATTATACGTGGACATGATTCACAAAGGAAACATTAGCTCTGCTTTTTTTTTAAGTTTTGTTGAATTTTAATGATGGTTTGGTATAAATTTCATGTTTTACTTGACTCCATGTTTTTCTTGCGCTTGTTTTAGACTGTGACAGCAGCACCTGTCCCAGCGTGAACGATCAGTGTCCAATCGGATACACTCCTGTTCTGAAAGTGCCTGAAGGGAAATGCTGCCCTGAATTCACATGTGGTATTAAAGCTTATAACAAATATCAATATTATTCTGAGTGTCCTATTATAATCTCATAAATGCATTCCAGTTTTTGTTTACAACGGCATGGTTTGATTTTTACAGAGCCAAAGAAAGTTTGTGTCCATAAAGGACTGGAATATGAGGTATACTAACTGCTATAATGTCACACGCAAAAGTGTGTTGCATGATTTTAAAGTTAGAAGAACCAGGTCCTCTATGAAAAATTAAATTGTTAAACTCTCCATTCCAGCCTGGTACTTCAATCCCGGTAGTTGATTGCCAGGAGTGTACATGCACCTGGACTGTGGATTCGAAAACACAACTCTACAAAGTCCAGTGTGGATTCGTGACTTGCAATGAGATATGTGAACCAGTAAGTGTTGGTTTTTCCACAGGTCATATACCAGTTTAAATAAAATGTGTCACTTCATTGATTAACTACCCATGTACATTTTGTAACCTCAGTTAGCTACAGAACAATAGGTCCCCTGGTGGTCTAGTGGTTAGGATGCGGCGCTCTCACCGCTGCGGCCCGGGTTCGATCCCCGGTCGGGGAACCAACCCCAGCCACTCTTAGTGCTGGTCCCAAGCCCGGATAAATGGGTAGGGGTTTGGGTTAGGAAGGGCATCCAGCATAAAAACATGTGCCAATTCGAACATGCGGATGATCTGCTGTGGCGACCCTAATGGGAGAAGCCGAAAGTTAGTTAGCTACAGAACAATATCTGTTTAAGGAAACACAGTAAATGGGTTTTTGACGTTTACATATACACACCGATCAGGCATAACTTTATGGCCACTGATCAGGCATAACATTACGACCACCTACTATTTTGTTGGTCCCTCTTTTGCTGCTAAACTCGATCATTAACAGCATTAACTTTTCCAGCAATTTGAGCTACAGTAGCTTTTCTGTTGGATTGGACCACACGGGCGTCATTGAGCCTTGGCTGTCTGATTGCTCACGTGCTGCCTAATATATCGGTCCCACTAACAGGTGCCAGAACGGATAATGAGCATAAGGTTTTGGGATTGAATCCTGCCTCCATTTTGTGTATGTGAAGTGTTCATGTTCTTCAGGTACTCTGGTTTTTCTCTCCAGTTCAAAGACATTGATCTGCATGAGTTCTCTAGGGTATACTTCACAGTGACACTGTGTAAGAAAAGCAGAATAAAAACTGGATAGGCGGATGAGTTTGGTATCTTGTTTGTAAAAACTAAAGAGACATTTTTTTCGATGATGAAAAATGATGACTAGAATTTGGCAGTGCATTGATAAAGATACAAATAGGATTATAAGAATACTATAGTCATATTACATTAATGTTCCAATATTAAAAACAGTTCTCAAAAAGTGTATGTAGCTGACACATATTAAAAATGTTTCTCTCTGTCTCAGGGATACACGTATGTCGAATCAAACACCGCCGAATGCTGTGGAAAATGCGTAAAGACCAAATGCATCCTTAACCACAATGGGACAATACACACATTGAAGGTAATGATTAGACAACAACTGAGATGTAAAAACTACATTATACGCAAATATTTGGAAAGTGTAACTGTTTGCTACTTCTCTATCTATTCATTTACACGTACAATATTGTAAAATAGTACGAGTTTTGCTTTTGTTTGAAAATACTTTCAAAATAGTTTGTTTGAAAATAGAGTGAGATTTCATGTGTACTGGTTTGTGTGCAGAGTGGAGAGGAATGGAGTCCTCCAAATGAATCTTGTAACAAGTACATCTGCACATTGATTGATGGAGAATATGTTGCCACTAGCTACACGATCCAGTGCCCACCATTCAATATCACCAACTGCCAGGATGTAAGCACACACACACACACACACACACACACACACACACACACACACACACACAAAACTACTAACGTTATACTGCTGGGTTGTTAAACGGATTTAACAAATTTCAAATTTATATTATCAGAATTGAAAAAATTTACTTTTATTTGTCTGGAGATTTGTCCAGAGAATTGACAGTTCATGTTTCGTATGAATTCTGATTTTACAAATGAAGTTTGGGGTTTTGTAAAGTCCATAACTTACATTTTTTTCTAACTTATTTTATGGGCTAATGTTTATAAGAACATTAATTATAGAAATCGAATTATACCAAAATGTTTCAGATCATTATTGGAATTTATAATAATAGTATTAGTATAAATTTTTTTAAGCACTACCTTTGGATAAACATGCACAAATTTTCTGGTCTTATCTTTTTTTATGCAGGGTACCTTGCAGCTTTCTGCTAATAGCTGCTGCCGAGTGTGTGAGTAGCACTAAACGATAATGTATCTTATAAATATACATAAATATTAAGAAATCAGACAACACCCAATAATTCAACACAAACAGTGTGTTTTAAGAGATTTAATAACATCTTTTGTGTGTGTGTGTGTGTGTGTGTGTGTGTGTGTGTGTGTGTGTGTGTGTGTGTGTGTGTGTGTTCAGGTGTGGAGAAGGACAAGGGATGTAAAGTACACACCACTTATGAATACATCAGTCACAACAACTGCCGCTCAAAGACCACAGTGCCTCAAACACACTGTCAGGGACATTGTAACAGCTACAGCCAGTGAGTATACACAAATACAAACACACAAACACACACAATCATATATATATATAATATGAAATTAGCTTGCTAGTAATGCATAGTATATTAAAACGCAACACACATTTATTCATCGTGTCCTATCTTTACTCAGATATTTAAAAAATTTAAAATTACTCCACAGAAAAATACTTTTTAATCACTAAACATTTGTTCTCCTGATGCACCAGTCTCAAATCAAGCAATAAAATCCGCCATGACTCACACATCCGGCAATTAAAACCATCTATGTGGAAACAATGCCAAAGTTCTGTTTGGTGTCCTGATAATTTACAACAATTAAAACATCATAATTACTTTAAAACATTTCCAAGAATATTTTGCCTTCATGCTCTATGTTGAGGTTTGGTTTTACTAATAATAAACCTACATTTACAAAGAGCATCCATATCTGTCCATGCCCATGTTGATCAAAGGTTTTGAAAAACTTGAAAATTATTAATTTAAGGTGCATTTACAACAGATACAAATGTAGGATTGAGTTACGATTAATCACGATTAGAGTTGAATCAGTAGCTGCTTCATAAGTACACTGAATGTATCATATCTTATCATGACTATGCATTGAATCACATCGGCCTAAGATATGGAGATGCACATGCCAAAAATGTTTTATGTATCTATATATGTGGTACAGGACAGGAATACAAGTACATTGAATTATCTGTTTGTCTGTCTGTCTTTATCAGGTACACAGAGTTGGGCTCTTCGTCCTGTAGCTGTTGCCAAGCGAGCCGTACCAGTAACAGAACATTGAGTCTGGACTGCCTAAATGGAGATTCAATATCCCACACCTACTTCCAGGTGGAGGCATGCAGCTGTGGCCAGACTAAGTGTACCCACGACACACAGACTCACATAGTAGATACTCGCCGGAAACGCAACTCCAGGATCCCCTAAAGATGTCCTGTGACAACTATAACATAAAAACACAAGTCACAAAGAACTCCTTATTTAACAATTTTTCTCAAAGATAGTTAGAAAAGCTTTTAAGTGCTTCATCATGATTGTTTTCCAATGATTACTTTACTTCTATTTCAAGTATATATTTAGCTTTTAAATAAAGTGCAATTTCAAAAGTCACTGGCTTGTATTCGCTCATTCTGTGTTTGATTGGTAACATTTTTAATATGAAGTAATAGTAAAGAAATGAGGTATTGTCTAATACCATGTCGCATCTCATCATGCACAAAGCACTCAAACTTGAGTGAGGTCTAACTTTTTGAGTGTTTACTGTGTGATGCGCTATACTGTATAGACCAGGGGTCACCAACCTTTTTGATACTGAGCGCTACTTCCTGGGTACTGTTAGTGAAGGGCTACCAGTTTGATACACACAGTATTCAGTTTGATCTGAAATAACACATTTGCTCAATTTACATTTTATTATATGTTATTATCAATAATTAATGATGTTTATCTATGTGAAGACACTGATCGTGTTAATGATTTCTCATAATAATTATCAACAATGATTTAACAAAGCAGGAAACATCTATTTTTAGAGAACCCACACGTTGGTGACCCCTGGTATAGACACTGGTATTTGGATGCCTGACTTTTCCAGTCATATGTGGGAGTCATATGTAGATTTGAGCTAAAAGACCGAATCCTGTTCCAACATGTTAATGCGCCTCTGCACAAAGATAGTTGGCATGAAAGACCATAAGTGACCTGCTGTAGAGCTCTGACCTCAACCTTATTGAATACCTTTGGGATGAACTGAAATTCTGACAGCACCCCAGGCCTCCTCACATCACCTGAGTTTACAACACCAGTGTGGCTGAATGAGCACAAATCTCCAGAAGCACACTCTAAAATCGTGAGGAACATCTTCCCAGAATCTTCCCAAAAACATTTATTCAAACAAATGTACTTAATTATAATAGTAAAAAGTATAAATCATTCATCCACCAATATTTGTGTCATGGAACAGAAGGATAAATGTGGAAACAAAAGGATAAATGATCTCTTGCTGTAACTGAGATCCCATGTCACAGCTCCCAGCTCCACATCTTTGAAATTTCAAGCTCAGGCTACTGTATGTATTGATGAAACTCAGTAGTTAAGACTTTGGACTTCTATTCGGTAGGTTGTGAGTTCAAATCCCAAGCTGCCAATGATAGCCTTTGAACAAAGCAATTAACCATCAACTTCAGTTAAGCTCAGTTACATCAAATAAATATATATATGTTGCTCTTAATAAGGGAAACTGCAAAATGCCATACATGTAAATATAGTGGGAATTTTTCCAGTTCCCTCCACTTCACAAAAACATTCTGGTTGCACCAAATTGCCTTTGTGTGTTTGATGTCCTGTGATGGACTGTACATTGATTTCAGTCAGAATCAGCATTAATTAGACTCCAGTATGCCAAATGATGACCCCTGATTCCATGTGTTGAGCAATAACATTTTTGAGAGGCCTATAAACTACCTCAGTGACCTACTATATTTAAACTTTAACAAGAGAGGGGAGAGCTTCATGGTTAAGATGTTTGACAGCTGCTCAGAAGGCCATGACTTCAAATCCCAGCACTATCAGACTGGATGCCATCAGACTAAATAACACACCTTATTTTAAACAAAGACATAAAACAAACAGGGAAAACTTACTTACTGTGTTACTGTAATTGTTTCAGGAAGAGGAAGGTCCTTACCGTGTTTGAAGGTTGCCAGTAAATAAGCTGTTCATACATCTAAGGGACGTTTGTTCCACCTCCTCCGTGCATAAACAGAGAAGAGCCTTGACATATAACCACATCCGGCTGGAAAAGTCAGGTGTCCCAATATCTTTGTTCATATAATGTAATTTGAAGCAAGTTGTAATAAAAAGGATTTGGGCATAATTAGTATACCTGAAGTATATAAATAATAAATTGTTTTGTGTTACTATATTTGTACTATTATTATATATTTGATTATATCTATTTTTAATTATTTCTTTAAATATTAGTATATTGATGAACATCAACATAAACTTGAATCAATGTATTTCTTACCATCTCGAAGCATATTAAATTTAAAGTATATTTAATTATTAAATGACTTTCAAAATGCTTTACATTTGAACTACATTTTAGGGATTGCCATTTTTCCAGATTATCGGTGTATAAAGTGTAAAGTGTATAAACCTCTCTCAGGCTAAGAGGTAGTTATATGTCAAGGCTCTTCTCTGTTCACGACGTAGATGTCTGAACAGCTTATTTATTACAATTTGCTTCAAATTACATTATATGTATTGGGACACCTGACGGATGTGGTTCTTCCCCAAGCTGTTACCGCAAAGCTGTTCTACACAATTGTATAAAATGTCTTGGGGTATAGAACATTACATTTCCCCTTCACTACAAGACCCAAACCTATTCCAGCATGACAATGCCCCTGTGCACAAACAAAAGAATTGGCTTGCTGACTGCACAACATACCTCCTCAACCTACATCAGTACCCGGCTTTACTAATGCCCTTCTGGTTGAATAGTCACAAATCTCTACAAGCACAATCCAAAATCTAGTGAACCATCTTTTTAGAAGAGTGGAGGTTATTATAACAGAAAATTGGGACTAGATATACATATATGTCATTTGGCAGACACCCTTATCCAGAGTAACTTACATTTATCTTATTTATACATGAGCGGCTGCTTCATGTGGCTGGGACTTGATCTAAGCTACCACAAAGTTACCTAACTAACTCCCGACCTTTTGTCATGTAGCCAGGAACGTTCTGAAAAAGACATAATTGAGTTTCTTGTCTTTAAATATTCAGCTAATTAAAGAGTCTAATTTTAGATCAGTAATACCCCGTTGGAAAGAGACTTGCTGGTGTTAACATAAGAGAATGTTTGTTACACACCTTTGCGTTAAGCAGAACGTGTTTACTCACACACAGTGTGACGAACGTTTGCTTTAAACCCTGTTGGATATCAAACACAAACTTCTATAAGCTTTCAAATAATTATATTTATATAGTGATCAAACAACTAATAACAGTGTAAGCTGAGCTAAAGCTACGCCCTTATAAGCGTTCAACCAGAATAGAAAAGTGTATAAAAGCCATTTTTTTGTAGTAGTTGGATAGAGAAGGGATCAAGCGGCTGTTACTGCAGTATCCTGGCATCCATGGGAGGTGCAAAGATGTCCCAAATATGGCTGTTGAATTGGCTTACGATATTGAGTGGACTGCAATTATCGCAACAATCAGGTTGGTGAAAATAATTGAAATTATAACTGTTCTAATGCTATTAGTTATAGTGTAATTAAACATTATTCACTATAAAATAAAAATTTATGTCTTACCTTAAGATTTACTACTGTAAGATTTGATGATGTTGTTGTAATCAGCACTACAAAATGTACTATAGTATAAAATAAAAAAAAAACAAATTTAAAAACTGCAATTCTTTTAAGAAAACATATCTATCTATCTATCTATCTATCTATCTATCTATCTATCTATCTATCTATCTATCTATCTATCTATCTATCCAGTATATAATTTATAGCAGAAATATATAGCCTAGTTCTACAGCTATTATTATATGTTTATAATTACATGTTTTAAAGAATTTTATGTGTTTGATATGTAACTTAACTATAAAATATATATCCTGATACTTGTCTAAAATTTTAAAAGTAAGGACAAAGTATTGAGTATTGAACAAAAGCCTGTCAAAAGTTTGGAAACTTTTTTTTGTGGTTTTTGAGACAATGATATTTCTTTTAAATCATAAAAATTTACTTTAAACCAACTAAAATATACATGTACAGATGTTAAACTTTATTTTTTATTAAAAAATCTTCCTTTTTTTGGCTTACTGTTCACTTCTCCAAACATTCAGCTGAAATACTCGCTATGCCTTTTGTAAAACTTGCTAGAGAAAAAGTGTCTCAGTGATCCAGTTCATCCCAGTGCAGTTCAACAGGATTTAAGTGTGGTGACAGGGCATGGCATTCCATGATAGATAACAATCTATTTGGCTGTTTGGATCAATTATTAATCCTACTTTGAAAAGAAACCTACCTGTGAACCTGTGTTAGCATAAGAGAGTGTTTGCTTGTTACACACCTTTGCATTAAGTAAAATTGTTTCACCTACACACAGTGTAAAGAATGTTTACATAACCATGTTTGATATCAAACACAGGCTTTTATGTGATTTTAGTTATATTTATATAGTAACCAGACATTTATTAACACTGTTAGCTAAGCTAAAACTCCACCCTTGTCCGCATTCAACAAGATCAGTATAGTGTACAGTGCATTATCTTGTTTAATAGTGAAGCTGGTTACAGTTTGCTGCAGTCCAGAAGGAATGAAGTATGGAATGGTTGCCATGTTGGTTTTGTTTTTCTTTCACTCGGAATAAGTCTCCAACCTTCTCTCCAAAACAACCCCAAACCATTAAGCTTCCACCTCAATGTTTAACTGTGGGGGTGAGGAAGTCTGCTAACATCTTCTCTCATGTTCTCCATCTTACATAAGTTATTTTTTAGAGTCCAAAATGTCCCAGTTTGACACATCATTTCTTTCAGTCATTCACAGTCTAATTCTTGTGCGTTTCTTGTGCATGTAAATAGTAAAAGATGATAAAAGATAAAGATTTTCCAAACTTTTGACAGGCACTCTAATGATGGATTTATTGTCATTATAAAATTAGCCATTAAACATCTAAAAGCAAAATTGTATAGGAATAGTTTATATATTTATACTAAATTATACATAAACTGTACATATATTTCATGTTGAATTGTTTTTTCTTTTATCTGTATGCTGAGGTAATTTTTGTGAACAAATCAGTAATTGGGAAAACAGATTTATTTGAATTATTTAGTCATTTGTGATTGATGATTTCTTGTTGTTTTTTTTTTTGTAGAAATGATGGAGCCGACAATTATACCAGGTATACAGCTTGATGTATATCAGTAGATAAGGTTGATTTTATAACCTAACTTTAGGTAAACTGTGTTTTATTGTATGTGGGGTGGAAAATATAGACTCAAAATGCAGCTTGTGTTTTTCTTTTTGACGAGGTAACCTACAAGGACATAATTAAATATGAAGAATTACAATAATAAAACAAAAAACTTTAAATATACTGATTATATATTTATATAACTAAAACTTGAATTAAAGCTAACATTCTCCTCTGATCTCCTGAATGGTGAAAAATAATGTTACATGGATGTTAAATAGGCAACAAAATAAGTTAATGAATGGTAGCATACTATTGTAAATACTATATATACTATGTATTCTATATAAACTGTCTTTTTAATGTCTGTGGGGGTGGAGGTAGAAAATATAGACTGAAAATGCAGATCATATTTTTTTTCTTTTTAACACGGTAACATTCAAGGACATAATTATATATGGGGAATTTTAATAATAAAACAAAATGCAAATATACTGATCAGTGTACTGAGGCATGAACAAATGCAGATTACAATTACAGTTCTGAATTTAATCAACATAGAAATTTCTCCTCTGACCTCCTGAATCGTGAAAAAAAATGTTTTATGGAGGTTAAATTAGTAACACTTTTATTTTAAAAAATTTCATACTTATGTATCCAATGTCATACACTTGTATGGGTGCACATACAACACAAATCATGAAATTTAGAATGCCATTCTGTAGTTGCACTGTTGTCAGTTGCACTGGATTTCCAGAATAATATTACTCCAGAATAATGTAATTCAATACCGAAATTTCTGTGTTCTACAGCAAACATGACACATTTAAATCCAGAGCAGCATGTAATTAATGTCTGAGTTATGTTGTGGTTATTAATTTGTCACATGGCAACTCTGAATCATCGTTTTATTTTGTTTTCCACTTAAGTGGCCATGCCGCTGATCACTAGCAGTGCCACAGGTAAACGTTTCTTTCAAAACACAAAAAATAAATCACAAATGCAATGCCATACTTAACCCAGAGAAAATGTGGACAGGTTCTGGTCATAATGGACAGGTCTGCAGTACTTGGGGAAACTTCCACTTCTCCACGTATGATGGTGATTTCTTCCAGCTGCCATACCAGTGTAACTACATCCTTACCACCATGTGTGACAGCTCCCAGTCTGATTTTAACATCCAAATGAGAAGGACATTGGTGAAAAACATTCCTGTAATTAACTCTTTCACCATAAAGCTGGATGGAATTATAGTTATCCTGCTCGGAGGAAACATCACTGTGAACAATAAACCGTGAGTATTGTGTGTGTGTAGGTGTGTGTGTGTGTGTGTGTGTGTGTGTGTGTGTGTGTGTGTGTGTGTGTGTGTGTGTGTAGGCAATATGATGTTTTAACATTTTCCTAACCTTTTTATGTTGTTTTTAGATTGACCATTCCAGGGTATTTCAGTGGACTTCGGATTGAGAGAATGACCAATTACATTAAAATCACCTCCAAGTTAGGAGTGACAGTGTACTGGGATGAAGACAAATCTCTCTCGGTACAGTTTGACTTTTATTCCCAGTACAATATATCTATGGGACACATATTTAGAAAAGCTGGGGTAGAATTTGGTACAAAACAACTTAAGCAAATGTGCTAAAGGCAGGAGCGGCAGCTTAAATCCTGATCGGCTCAACTATCCAAACTGACTTTGCGGATGACTTAAAATTTCATCCCAGTTTGCCAGTGGTATTAAAAGAATTATCAAACCATGTCAAACAGTGTTTGTTCATGTAACATATGTTGTACATAAAAAGAAGAGAAAACATGAAACAGGATGTCAAACTAAAACAACAATCAAATTAAACCGAGTTTTTATGTAAATATGGAAAACTTAAAAACCCAAACCATACTAGTCAACACGTTTTGAGCTGGTTTAACCTGCAAATTTAAGGCATTGTACCACTGGAATGTAGGATACTTAAAAATACATTTGTTCTCTTTGTTTCTTTTGTTGTTCTTCTGAAAAAAATAAACACATTATATTGTCACATATTATAAAGAGGAAAGATCTTTTTCACTTGTTTTGTTATCATTTTAAATATACTGATAATAAATTTTTTTATATTACTAATGCATATGCAGCATAGTATATTAAATGTATCTAAGCTTTACCTTTTTTTATGTTACCAGATTGAGATGTCCAAAAACTATATGAATAAAACATGTGGACTCTGTGGAGACTTCAACGGTATCACAAAGAACGAGTTCACTGAAAATGGTGAGCCAAATAAGTTGATTCATTCATTTATTCATTCACACACTCACTCATTCATTTACCTACTCACTCACTCACCCACTCATTCATTTATTTTTCACTTACTCATTCATTTACTTACTCACTCACCCACTCATTCATTTACTTACTCACTCACTCACTCATTTATTTACTCACTCACTCACTCACCCACTCATTCGTTTACTTACTCACTCACTCGCTCATTAATTTACTCACTCACTACCTCACTCACCCACTCATTCATTTACTTACTCACTCACTCATTTACTCATTAATTTACTCACTCACCCACTCATTAATTTACCTTTTTACTCACTCATTCATTTACTCACTTACTCACTCACTCACTCATTAATTTACTCACTCACCCACTCATTCATTTACTTTTTTACTCACTCATTCATTTACTCACTCACTCACTCATTAATTTACTCATTCACCCACTCATTCATTTACTTTTTCACCCACTCATTCATTTACTCACTCACTTATTCATTTACTTACTCACTCACTTATTCATTTACTTACTCACTCACTCACCCACTCATTTATTTACTCACTCACTCACTCACTCACTCACTCACTCGTATACTTATGCACTTATGACCTGCTCATTGAGTCACTCATTTACTCATACACTCACTGACTCACTCTCACTCACTCTCACTCACTCATTTACTCATGGACACTTACTAATTCACTTACACGTTGAAATAGAGACAGGGATCAAACTTTTTGCCATTTCCATTAAGATGGTGAAAACGATTAATGCCGAAAACTAGGACATAAAAGATGATCACACGATGATCACATACTGAAGCCGATTTTACATTTAATTTCTTTACTTCTCAAGTCCCTGACTACGAATTAAGGAAACGATTTTATCTTATTCTGAAGAAGCCAAGCTTTTGTCAATTGTAAACTGTAATTGTAAATTGTAAAAGTAATCTGTGATTACAATAAATTATAATTCAAATTTGTCTTTGTGATACATTTGAATCGAAATGTCATCTAAGCCAATGAAAGAATGTTTTGGATGAAATACATGTAGCTTTGTCACGTTCCACTTTACAAAGTAAAGTATAGTCATGTATAGTTTTTACATTCTTTCAATAGGTCAAAAATTAAATGAAGAGGATTTTGGCTTGAAATGGAAAATGGATTTACCCACTGAAAAATGCGACCAGATTAATTCCAATGTCCAGGGCCAGTGCCAGATAAAGGTATAAACCATCATTACATTTCAAGAGTTTTGCATGCAATTTTTCAGTAGAAGTTAAAAATTCAATTTTGTACAGCTTGTCATCTGTTTGTCCATTGGCACTGAAATTGTAAAATAAATGTTTAATCAAGTAATCTGTTTGACAGTTTGTAGGCTCTGAGAGTGTAACATGTTTGTATTTCTCCATAGACAGAGAAATGCCACAGTCTGCTGTACCACCCTGCATTCGAAAGCTGCCATGACCTGTTGCCCACAATTGTGTATTTAGAAGCATGCATTCAAGACTTGTGTCAGTGCAACAGCAGTGACAGTTATTGCCTGTGCGACACTATATCAGAGTTCTCACGTCAGTGTGCACACGCTGGCGGCAAACCGGGGAAATGGAGATCAGAAAACTTCTGTGGTATGTTACTATGCATACTGACAATGTATGATTGTAGGTGTCATATACAGGGGAGTAGTGGAAAGATCTGGAAGAACTTAAATATCTCCATTTGCACAGTAAGAGATAAATGCAAAGAAAACATTAAACTCATTAAACTGACTTTAAAAGTCCAGAAAGATTTGACCAGAGACCATTACAAGTTCTGTTTGTAGTTACAAACTCTTACTTATTACTTAATATATTATACACGTATGTATGAATTGATATCAGTGTTACATGATGTGATTTCTAAGCACATGAAGGTATCCAGGGGAAGCTCACTGCCGCTAGTGTCAAGGAGCGGTGAGATAATATTGGTATTTTACTGTAGGTGGTAATGCTGCCTGGTTGTTGTTGTTTTTTGTCCTGGTTAGAAATGAAGTGTCCCTTGAACATGGTGCACAGTGAATGTGGGAGTCCCTGTACAGACACTTGCTCTAATCAAGAAGGGACCCAACTCTGTGCAGATCACTGTGTTGATGGATGCATCTGTCCACCTGGTAAGATTTTAATAATTAATCTCTGTCTTCTCTCTTTGGGTCCCACATGCACACACTTCATACAGGCAAAATTTTATTCAGCCTTTTGTTGTGGCCATGAACCCAATTTCCATTATTAGTGAACAGATTTTGGTTTTGGGTTTAGGACTTTATTCTAAAAGATGTTTTAGTTACATGACCAGAAACCATGCACTCTTGGTGCAGAAGATGCTGAACATGTGGTAAAACCAATTTTGCTTAAACTGGGTCAGAAATATTTCATTTCATTGCCCCTACAACATGTCTTTGTTATGTGTTTGTAGGAAATCAGCCAAATAAAAAAAGAATATTTAACTTAATTGCAATTCATATTTATTATTATTATTATTATTATTATTATTTATTTAGTTATTGATTTTTAATATTGATTTTTTTGTATTGTTTTTATATATATAAATAAATCATCGCAATTTTTTTTTATATAATAATAATTAAATAATGTGTCCCATCATATATTATGGGACACACACATATATACATATACATATACATATACATATACATATACATATACATTTGCATATATATTTACATATATGGGTTGAACTGTTTAGCGATTAGAATTGGTATTGGGAGAGAAATCGAATGTGCCAGCATGCATAAAAAAATATGACTGAATGCTAAGAACATCCTATTTTATTAGCAATTACACTGGTATAACTTGTGATTATAAAAAAGTGTATATTTTGTAATGCTTCTCATTCCCAAAGCCAGTTTAGTATAAAGTCATACTTTTTCATATAATATTGCAATCTTTAAAATTGCAGTTATTTTCTTTGTGTAGGAACTGTGCTAGATGATATTGAGAATAAAGGATGTATCCCTGTGGATAAATGCTCCTGCACCCACAATGGCAAAACCTATCAAGCGGGAGATTCATTCACGAGGACTTGTCAAGAATGGTAAAGTCATGTGAACTCGCGCAGACACACACTGCTGAAAAATCTATTAAAATCTGACTAATTTTACACATTTTATTAAAGATAAGTAAATCTGATACAGTAGTTTGTTTGTCCCAACTTCTATGTCAAATGTTAAGGAACAGCAGATATGCAAATATGCAAAACATATATATGTGTGGTGTGTCTACTTTATACAAAATATACACTTCATACACTTTTAATGCCTGTCTTTATTGTAATATCTGCTTCATTGTGTTACAGCCTGTGTTCACAAGGACGGTGGAATTGCATTAATAAGGACTGCCCTGGTACCTGCTCTTTGCTGGGAGGGTCTCACATAATCACTTATGATGGCAAAGCTTACAGCTTCCATGGAAACTGTGATTATATTCTTTCCAAGGTCATTAATTTACCAGAAAGCTTATGGTTCATATATTGCTACTTCGCTGCTGTAGTTATACAAGATGTAGAAGCATTGCGATAGCATTTGCATAATTTTTTTTCTTTCTTTACAGGATAACGGTAGTGATGTGACAGTGGTGGTGCATCTGGCACAGTGTGGTACATCAGATACTGAAACATGCCTGACGTCTGTGAAGGTCATCAACTCAAAATATCCTGTAAGCACATTAAATTTTCAAAAAGTTTTTATGGACAACTGTTTTTTTATTATCAATATATCTTAAATATGTGAGTTTCGAATTCTGATTCTCATGAATACATGATATTTTTTGTTAATATACCCACATACATATATAATGTTAATAATGCTTTTTTTATTTCCAATACACAGGTTATAGTCACAACCACTGGCAACGTACTTATAAACAATGTGGCAACCAAGCTTCCAGTTTTTAATGGTGGGTTATTAGAAAGTCATTGTATCATATTATGGTAGAAACTGTGTATTTTAACTCGCCCGTGCTTATTGTTACAATCGAAATTGTGCTTTCTAACTTTTCTTCAGATCAATTTAAAATCTTCAAGCCTTCTACATTCTACTTAATGGTGCAGACACCCAGCCTTCAAGTCATCGTTCAGCTCGTTCCAATTATGCAGGTGTACCTGAAAGCTAACGTGAATCAAAAGGCAACACTGAGCGGCCTGTGTGGCAATTTCAATGACATGCAAGGAGATGATTTCAAGACGCAATCGGGTCTCATCGAGGGGACAGCAACGACTTTCGCCAGCACATGGAAGGTCACAATGTGTCAAGATTTCAGTACCAATCTCATTGACCCCTGTACTATGAGTGTGGAAAAAGGTACACATCTTTAAACCGCAGGAAGATATTACTGTGCAAAAGAAAAAAAAAATCATATTGTCCCATTATATGGTTTTAAAACTTGAAATTTCTCTTACAGAAAATTATGCCAAGGTGTGGTGTGAGATGCTCAGTGATCCACAAGGACCTTTTTCACCCTGTCATTTTGAAGTCAACCCAAAGGATTACGTACAGGTGTGTTTTAAACTTTTTTTTATTTTTTTGGCTAGTGCTCAGGTATGGGTAAATCTCCAAGTAATACCAATGCCAAATAAAGTCTGATAGAGCTCCACATAGCCAAACTAATGTCTAGAAGAAAAGCACTTCTCAGGAGACTTGCCAAATGGCACACATACACAAACATCATATTCAAATGACCAGGTTTCTTTTTAGTATGATTTAAAACAAAGTATGCTGTATATATACCACACTGGTCAACATTGTGTGAAAGAAGGTGTCGATTCGATGGTTGGTTGGCAGAGATGTAAAGAGTACCTAAAAACATTACTTGAGTAATAGTATAGATGCCTTACTGCTAAACCTCAGTTAAAAGTCATCAATTTCAACATGACTTAAGTAAAAGTTTTTAAGTATCTGATTTGAACATCTTTGATTAAGATTTCGCTCATATTTAATATTCAGGCAAAAACAGTAAATACAAATCAAATAGTACACAACAACACTGCATTAACCATCAACACAAGAGCCTCTTCAACAACATTACTTCTTCTGCAGAATAAATAAACAAGCCATGGCAGCTTTATCAGCAAAATGTAATTGGAAATGTTCATTGGTAATGAAAATATAGTGAAGTAAAAAGTACATATGATGAATCATAAATGTGGTTGAGTAGAGAGTAAACATTGCTTATATCTTTGATACTTTGATACTAGCTTTTAGTAAAAACAGCTGTCCTTTATGTGACCCGTAGAGATGCAAGTATGATGCATGTGCCTGTGCACAAAGTGAAGAGTGCATGTGCGGTGCCGTGTCTTCCTACGTCTATGCGTGCACTGCCAGAGGTGTAATGCTGAAGGGCTGGAGAAATAGCACATGCAGTAAGTGTCTTTTTTTGAAACATTTTTCTATGAAAGGCCAAATAAATGTTGCATTACATCATACAAAATCGAAATATCAAAGTTTCCATGGTACCTCAATTTATTTCATTAATATCTAAAAATAAATAAATAAATAGACCATGCTACTTATAGTAGAATCAGTGCAATTTATTGCAGAAATACAGCTGTTCACTGACACTTGATGAAAATATGAAGTCCTTATTTTTTATTTAAGGTTGTTTTTTTTCATATATGGCATGACATGTCAAAGTTGGCCCATGGTGACCTTTGAATTTGCCAATGGTCCCAGTTTGGGCATCTTTGTATTAGACAAAAACTGACTGAAGTCAGATCAAATAAAGTAAAAATAAATCATGTTAGATGCTTTTAGATACCTTTAGATGTCTTAATCAGTTTCTTGTAATGCTTTAAAATATATATATAAAAATCGTAAATTTTTACCATGGTTTATACCATACATTTTCTTTTGTGTTTATTTTAGTAGTGTATTTTTTTATCCAGAACTTTTCCTGGATTTGAACAACAATCACATTTAACAGAAAGATGACATTTTAGTTTCTCTTTCGAAGAACAGTTCTAACTTGTTAATGCTTTGCGCAGACACATTTACAAAGAACTGTCCAGGCAAAATGGAGTACTCTTATAACCAGACCAGCTGTAAGAAGACCTGCCGCTCTCTCAGCGAAAACGACCTCACCTGCTATTTGTCCTACACGCCCGTGGACGGTTGTGCCTGTCCTGAGAACACTTACCTAAATGACATGAGCAACTGTGTGTCTGCATCCGAGTGCCCTTGTTACGTTGACAATGAGATTGTGGCCCCCATGCAGGTCATCAGCAAGGAGGGATCTACATGGTAAAAATCTTACAATGTTACATTGAATCTTATTAAGAGTTCAAGGAATTTAGTCAGGATTGAAGATGACTTCATTCTGTTCCTCCACAGCACTTGCAGAGATGGCATTCTGAAATGCACTGGACAACAGGAAGTTACTAGTGAGCTCTTCAATTCAAATATTTGATGCTTTTTACTAATCCAATAACTGTTTTTTTTGTATTTTCGGGGGTGAGGAATTGAAATGGTTTTGTTGTGTGTTCAATTTGGTAATAGACTGTACAGCTCCTATGGTGTATGTGAACTGTGCGGAAGCTAAACCCGGACAAACGGGAACAGAGTGCCAGAAAAGTTGCCATACTGTGAATTTAAATCAATGTGTAAGTAATTCAACAGAATTTTTTAATATATATAGTTATTAGTTATTATTATTGAGATGTTCTGCTAGATTTTGAAGTGTGCTTGTGGAGATCTGTGATCATGCACTTCACAAATCTCACACTTCCACTTCACAATGGTTTTAGTGAAGTCAGGTACTAATGTAGGTAAGGGGTACATATGTTGTTCCAATTCTTTCCAAAGGTATTCAGTGGGGTTGAGGTCAGAGCTCTAGATCTGAGGTCACTCAAGATATTCCACTTCAACCTGGAGTGTTGAAATGCTGGAACAAGTTGTGTTGTTTCCTAGATTATGTGAAGGGAAAATGTGATATAATTATTGTGGTTTAAAGAAGTACAAAAGCAGTGTGTGTGTGTGTGTGTGTGTGTGTGTGTACGTGTGTACGTGTGTACGTGTGTACGTGTGCGTGTGTTTGTGTGCTTTTTGGGTGGCTGTATAACAGTGTAGTACATATTTTAATTGCCCACTGTGTGCTTTGGGTGTTTTGGTCCACAGATGAATACACAGTGTAAATCAGGATGTGTCTGTCCTGATGGTCTACTCGCTGATGGGCAAGGTGGGTGTGTGAAAGAAGAGCAATGTCCATGCATTCACAACGGAGAATTTTTCCAACCTGGACAGACAGTAAAAGCAGACTGCAACAACTGGTAAGAAAAACGGATGATTTTCTTCATAATGATGAGAGAAGATGAATGCTAAGTAGATGCACCAACAAAGGTGCCAACACATTTCATTTCATGGATTATGATCATGTGATTAACCAAAACACATCTTATGGCCATTTCAGCACCTGCCAGAATAGAAGGTGGGAATGCACCAAAAAGGAATGCCACAGTATGTGTACGATTTACGGTGACAGTCATTACATCAGTTTCGATGGCAAGAGATATACTTTTAACGGCAACTGTGAATACATGCTGGCCCAGGTATGTCTAGATAAATTCTTCAGCAATTAAGTCTGTCCATCTTGAGATGTTCAATAATTCTTACAAATCATATATAATCATAAAATAGATCAAGAGGATGTAACAAATAGCAAAGAAACTTTAGCTTACATCATGAGAAATATTTGTAACTTTAAAAAATCCTATTTTAATCATTAGTAAACGATTGAAGACCAAAAACTGTAGAAGTATATGTTATTAATTAGAAAACACTCAAATGAATATAGGGTGGTGATTGGGAAACATTCATTTGAGTTGTCTTTTTTCTTCAAATGCTTCATTATCAATAGATTTGTTCGTCTTGTTTAATTGCAATTATTGACTTGTTACATAGGCATACCAGTGACAGAACAATTGATGTTATTGATTAATTCAATTCTATATCAGTATGTTTTATGTCAAAATATTACATCTAACAAAGGTTAAACTTTACAGGACTACTGCGACAACAGCAACACCGGTTCATTCCGTATCATCACTGAGAATATCCCCTGCGGCACCACTGGAACCACCTGCTCCAAAGCTATTAAAATATTTTTGGGGGTGAGGTTATCATATAAAATAATTTTATAGTATGATTTATATGTGTGTATATATATATATATATATATATATATATTGAATGTCTTCGCTCAATTGTATTAACCCTGAAATTTGGCCTTTTGTCATTGAATTCATACAGAACAATCAGCTACTACTGTCAGAGGAGAATATAAAATCTGTGCAGCAAAATGGCAGCCAAGACATTCCTTATAAAGTCCATACTGTGGGAATATACTTGGTTATTGAGGCACAAAATAGTCTCACCGTGTTCTGGGACAGAAAGACAAGTCTAATGGTTAAACTCGGACCCAAATTTAAGGCAAGTGAAACAATTCTTATGCAATGATTTGCTGTTTTCAATTTGTTCTCTAATTCATTTATTTACATCTCATTCATAATATCTACTTTGCTCATTCTGTTTATAAAATTTTTTTTGTATTACTTCTCATCCATCGTTTTACCATGTTAGGGTCAAGTGTGTGGACTTTGCGGCAATTATGATGGAGATTGGAATAATGATTATATGACCCGTGGCGGTGAGAAAGTGGCCGAGCCAAATGAATTTGGAAACAGCTGGAGAGTTTCTCCTAACTGTCCCGAATCCAGTGGTCCCCTCAGCCCCTGCAGTATGAGACCTTACCGCCAGGCCTGGGCAACAAAACAGTGCAGCATTCTCAAGAGTGATGTCTTCAGCTCCTGTCGCTCAGTAGTAAGTAATGTGATAAAACAGAGAAAGGGATAAGGAATTAAATGAAAGATTGTAAGGGTTTCCCTATCGATTTTGAATTCTAGGAGACCCCCTTGTATAAAGGTTCACACATAAGGATATTTTACTAGTCCAACAAAAGTAGGGTGCAGGTTTTTTTTTTTTTTTTTTACATTATATATGTCAACAAGTAAATATAATTGCCTGAAATACATACAGTATGTGTAAGCAATAGGAATAAACTATAAGGAATGATTATAGGTTATAAAAACAATTTTGTTTGATCAATTCGGCACTTGCCCTTGTCCACCTTGGCAGTGTCAAATGTCCCTCTGTCATATTAATATACATTTTTTGGGGATCTCTGCATAGCCACATATCAGTATCTTTGATGTGTCCTTCTGTTAAATAAAATCCAATTAACCAAAATGTACAAATTTTTTTCAAACACTTAATGAGAGCTTTTCCAAACTCTTTACAATAAAAATGCTGTTTCAGATGATTATGAAAGTGAACTATGAGTTACATTCTCTAATGCATTTTACTTTTAAAAATAATCCACCCAGGTGGATTCATCTCCATATTACGATGCCTGTGTGCAAGACACGTGCGCCTGTGACGCTGGTGGAGACTGTGAGTGTTTCTGCACTTCAGTGGCAGCCTATGCAGCAGCATGCAGCAGGCAAGGAGTCTGTGTAAGGTGGAGAAGCCCGACGATTTGCCGTGAGTTTGCCGATAATCTTTATCTTTGTGACAGAACTGTCCTTTTTTATAACTTATTATGATTGTATATGGATAGAAAATGACTTAAAGAAATCCTAAAGCCTGCACTGGCACAATCATTGCCCTTGACCTGCTTAGTTGTTGACTAATCTACTCCATACCCACAGCATTGTTCTGTGACTACTATAACTCAAATGAGGGCTGTGAGTGGCACTACAAACCTTGTGGAAAGCCCTGCATGAAAACCTGCAAGAATCCTGAGGAAATCTGCTACAATGAAATGCCTCTGTTAGAAGGTAAGGGTTTCCTGCATAGTAATTATTCAAGTTTGCCTTCTACTACTAAAGTACACTTTAAATTTGGGAAGTGGAGTTGCACAGGCTGAACGCCGACAGACAGACAGACAGACAGACAGACAGACAGACAGACAGTTAGATAGATAGATAGATAGATAGATAGATAGATAGATAGATAGATAGATAGATAGATAGATAGATAGATAGATATGATGGCACGCAATTGTATGTATAATTAAATGTAATTCAAGCCATTTTGATTTTGGCTACTACAGAATATAAAGTAGAAAAGGTATAGTATATAGTTAAGTGTATAGTTTAAAGTATACTTTTACCAATAGATTAAAAATGATAAAAATAATAGTTTACTGTTATCACATTTAAAAATGGAAAATGGAAAAAAGAAAAGAAATATAAGGAAAAAACAGTGGATACTGATAAAAATATTGGATGACTAAGAACCTAGATCATACTAATCACTATCGTATTGCAGGCAAAGCTATTTTATATAAACATTATGACCTTCATAAACCTCATATACCATTTAATTATCCTGCATCGGAACAGAATCTGTTCAGAATAATTTCTACTATATTTCTACTATATTCTTCAGCTTTACATTATATGATAACTATTCAGATAAAGTCACAAAGCTGACAATTAAATACCACAGCAATATTATATATTTGAATATCTGAATTTTTGTTTTCACTAGATTGGTTCATTTTTTTCGAGCAAACTGTTGTTGCTGTTCTGGGTTTTTAAAAATTGTTGATTTTTTTTTTATAGGATGCTTTCCCCAGTGCCCTTCAGACAGGCCATACCTGGAGGAGACAACAATGACGTGTGTTGCAAGAGAGAAATGTGGCTGTTATGATGAAGAAACACACTACAATGTGGGAGATACAATTCCTCCAAAAAAGCCATGCACAGAATGGTATTTTTTTTTTGCCACTTTATATATAAATTGGCCTATAATCAATACTGGTGTATGTTTATATATACTAATTTATCTTTATTTTTAATAGTGTTCACAGTTTAAAAAGTCAGTGAACATATAAAATACATAACAACTTCTTCAGAATGCTGTGATTTCAGCTCCTGTATCTGTAATTTGGCCTTTTCTTAAAAAACTGTTTGTGGATCATTTTCTTATAGAATTAAAAAAGTCTTCTTAATGAAATATATATTATTATTTTTGGGCTTTGTCTATGATTCAAAATGCATTAAGGAAACAAATAACTGTAAATAGTGTGTGTTGTCTGCCAAATTAAATGTTCTATTTAGAAAGGTTAATGACAAAGAGATTTAAGACATAAACATTGACATAATATTGTATAGTGCCCATTATGTATTATCACAATTTGGCATTTATCTATGACCATACTTTTTTTTTAAAGCAAATGTACGGCTCAAGGTGTTTCTTGTTACAACAGCAGTACAGGTCAGTATAATTTTTTCTTTTTCCATTATTTTACTAATCACCAATTTTGCTAATCACTTTAAAATAAAACTTGTTAATTTGAAGATACACATTTGTGTCTAATTAATATCAACATTTGTTGAATTTAGCTTGCTACTGTGAGTATTTGGGAAAGAGATATGAAGTTGGAGAAGTCATATACGACACAACAGATGGAGATGGAGTATGTATCAAAGCTACATGTCAGAAAGATGGAACAATTCTCAGGGAAATGGGCTTTTGCACTCCTCCTACTACTACTACTACTCCTATTTCTACACCTTCTACTCCCACACCTACCACAGTTTTTGATTTCACATCCTCCAGTAAGTAAAAAATAAAACAAATGAACATATTTTGATCAGATTTAATTAAAAATGCTGACGTTAATCATCTCTGATACGCAATTTGAATATAATCTGGTTCTGCCTCACTTACACCAGAAACTACAACTCATTCAACAACAAAGGAAACTGAATCAACATCAGTAACAACAAGAATAACAACTGCATCAACACCACAAATTTCTACTACAGCATCCGTGTATTCTACTAGAGAAACAACAAGTCCAGAGTCCCATGTAACAACTCCAACTTCATTTTCACCACCAACCCAAACTACAACCCCTATAGAAACAGCTCCTACAACAACAGTAACAATAAGTACAACTCCAACTTTATCAGCTACAACACCAAATCCATGCCAGCCTTGCGACTGGTCAAAGTGGTTTGATGATAGCTATCCTCCCAGTACACCAGATGGAAAAGAAATTGAATCTATACCTAAATTGTGGAAATCAGGAAAAATTCGCTGTGAGAAACCGAAACAAATTGAGTGCAGGGCTACAGATTATAAAGATATGCCTTTATCTGACTTGAATCAGTTTGTGACATGTGATGCTACAGTTGGTCTGATTTGTATTAACAAAAATCAAGATGACAGCAAGTGTTTAAATTATGAAATACGGGTGCAATGCTGTGATGAACTCTGTACTTCCACAACAACACCACCAACTGAAACCACTATAATAACTACAGCAGTTTCACCAACCACTACAAAACCAATTCCTACACCAACAGAAGCAATTTCAGGGACAACTACTGGACAATCTGTTTCTTTAACAACACCATCCACTACAAAATCTACTGTGATTCTTCCAACCACAACAGAAACAGTTTCCTCAACAACAGAGGAAATATCAGGCACAACCACAGGCCCGTCTGGTTCTTCAACAACACCACTAACCGAAATTACAACATCTATTGTAGTACCCCCAACCACTACAGAAACAATTTCTACAACAACAGAGAAAATATCAGGGTCGACTACAGAACCATCTGTTTCTTCAACATCGACACCAACTGAAACAACTACAATAACTACTGTAGTTTCACCAACCACTACAGGAACAATTCCTACACCAACAAAAGAAATTTCAGGGACAACTACTGGACCATCTGTTTCTTCAACAACAACACCAACCCAAACTACAACCACTTCAAAAACAGTTCCTACAACAACAGCGGAAACAGTAACAATAAGTACAACTCCAACTTTATCAGCTACAACACCAAATCCATGCCAGCCTTGCGACTGGTCAAAGTGGTTTGATGATAGCTATCCTCCCAGTACACCAGATGGAAAAGAAATTGAATCTATACCTAAATTGTGGAAATCAGGAAAAATTCGCTGTGAGAAACCGAAACAAATTGAGTGCAGGGCTACAGATTATAAAGATATGCCTTTATCTGACTTGAATCAGTTTGTGACATGTGATGCTACAGTTGGTCTGATTTGTATTAACAAAAATCAAGATGACAGCAAGTGTTTAAATTATGAAATACGGGTGCAATGCTGTGATGAACTCTGTACTTCCACAACAACACCACCAACTGAAACCACTATAATAACTACAGCAGTTTCACCAACCACTACAAAACCAATTCCTACACCAACAGAAGCAATTTCAGGGACAACTACTGGACAATCTGTTTCTTTAACAACACCATCCACTACAAAATCTACTGTGATTCTTCCAACCACAACAGAAACAGTTTCCTCAACAACAGAGGAAATATCAGGCACAACCACAGGCCCGTCTGGTTCTTCAACAACACCACTAACCGAAATTACAACATCTATTGTAGTACCCCCAACCACTACAGAAACAATTTCTACAACAACAGAGAAAATATCAGGGTCGACTACAGAACCATCTGTTTCTTCAACATCGACACCAACTGAAACAACTACAATAACTACTGTAGTTTCACCAACCACTACAGGAACAATTCCTACACCAACAAAAGAAATTTCAGGGACAACTACTGGACCATCTGTTTCTTCAACAACAACACCAACCCAAACTACAACCACTTCAAAAACAGTTCCTACAACAACAGCGGAAACAGTAACAATAAGTACAACTCCAACTTTATCAGCTACAACACCAAATCCATGCCAGCCTTGCGACTGGTCAAAGTGGTTTGATGATAGCTATCCTCCCAGTACACCAGATGGAAAAGAAATTGAATCTATACCTAAATTGTGGAAATCAGGAAAAATTCGCTGTGAGAAACCGAAACAAATTGAGTGCAGGGCTACAGATTATAAAGATATGCCTTTATCTGACTTGAATCAGTTTGTGACATGTGATGCTACAGTTGGTCTGATTTGTATTAACAAAAATCAAGATGACAGCAAGTGTTTAAATTATGAAATACGGGTGCAATGCTGTGATGAACTCTGTACTTCCACAACAACACCACCAACTGAAACCACTATAATAACTACAGCAGTTTCACCAACCACTACAAAACCAATTCCTACACCAACAGAAGCAATTTCAGGGACAACTACTGGACAATCTGTTTCTTTAACAACACCATCCACTACAAAATCTACTGTGATTCTTCCAACCACAACAGAAACAGTTTCCTCAACAACAGAGGAAATATCAGGCACAACCACAGGCCCGTCTGGTTCTTCAACAACACCACTAACCGAAATTACAACATCTATTGTAGTACCCCCAACCACTACAGAAACAATTTCTACAACAACAGAGAAAATATCAGGGTCGACTACAGAACCATCTGTTTCTTCAACATCGACACCAACTGAAACAACTACAATAACTACTGTAGTTTCACCAACCACTACAGGAACAATTCCTACACCAACAAAAGAAATTTCAGGGACAACTACTGGACCATCTGTTTCTTCAACAACAACACCAACCCAAACTACAACCACTTCAAAAACAGTTCCTACAACAACAGCGGAAACAGTAACAATAAGTACAACTCCAACTTTATCAGCTACAACACCAAATCCATGCCAGCCTTGCGACTGGTCAAAGTGGTTTGATGATAGCTATCCTCCCAGTACACCAGATGGAAAAGAAATTGAATCTATACCTAAATTGTGGAAATCAGGAAAAATTCGCTGTGAGAAACCGAAACAAATTGAGTGCAGGGCTACAGATTATAAAGATATGCCTTTATCTGACTTGAATCAGTTTGTGACATGTGATGCTACAGTTGGTCTGATTTGTATTAACAAAAATCAAGATGACAGCAAGTGTTTAAATTATGAAATACGGGTGCAATGCTGTGATGAACTCTGTACTTCCACAACAACACCACCAACTGAAACCACTATAATAACTACAGCAGTTTCACCAACCACTACAAAACCAATTCCTACACCAACAGAAGCAATTTCAGGGACAACTACTGGACAATCTGTTTCTTTAACAACACCATCCACTACAAAATCTACTGTGATTCTTCCAACCACAACAGAAACAGTTTCCTCAACAACAGAGGAAATATCAGGCACAACCACAGGCCCGTCTGGTTCTTCAACAACACCACTAACCGAAATTACAACATCTATTGTAGTACCCCCAACCACTACAGAAACAATTTCTACAACAACAGAGAAAATATCAGGGTCGACTACAGAACCATCTGTTTCTTCAACATCGACACCAACTGAAACAACTACAATAACTACTGTAGTTTCACCAACCACTACAGGAACAATTCCTACACCAACAAAAGAAATTTCAGGGACAACTACTGGACCATCTGTTTCTTCAACAACAACACCAACCCAAACTACAACCACTTCAAAAACAGTTCCTACAACAACAGCGGAAACAGTAACAATAAGTACAACTCCAACTTTATCAGCTACAACACCAAATCCATGCCAGCCTTGCGACTGGTCAAAGTGGTTTGATGATAGCTATCCTCCCAGTACACCAGATGGAAAAGAAATTGAATCTATACCTAAATTGTGGAAATCAGGAAAAATTCGCTGTGAGAAACCGAAACAAATTGAGTGCAGGGCTACAGATTATAAAGATATGCCTTTATCTGACTTGAATCAGTTTGTGACATGTGATGCTACAGTTGGTCTGATTTGTATTAACAAAAATCAAGATGACAGCAAGTGTTTAAATTATGAAATACGGGTGCAATGCTGTGATGAACTCTGTACTTCCACAACAACACCACCAACTGAAACCACTATAATAACTACAGCAGTTTCACCAACCACTACAAAACCAATTCCTACACCAACAGAAGCAATTTCAGGGACAACTACTGGACAATCTGTTTCTTTAACAACACCATCCACTACAAAATCTACTGTGATTCTTCCAACCACAACAGAAACAGTTTCCTCAACAACAGAGGAAATATCAGGCACAACCACAGGCCCGTCTGGTTCTTCAACAACACCACTAACCGAAATTACAACATCTATTGTAGTACCCCCAACCACTACAGAAACAATTTCTACAACAACAGAGAAAATATCAGGGTCGACTACAGAACCATCTGTTTCTTCAACATCGACACCAACTGAAACAACTACAATAACTACTGTAGTTTCACCAACCACTACAGGAACAATTCCTACACCAACAAAAGAAATTTCAGGGACAACTACTGGACCATCTGTTTCTTCAACAACAACACCAACCCAAACTACAACCACTTCAAAAACAGTTCCTACAACAACAGCGGAAACAGTAACAATAAGTACAACTCCAACTTTATCAGCTACAACACCAAATCCATGCCAGCCTTGCGACTGGTCAAAGTGGTTTGATGATAGCTATCCTCCCAGTACACCAGATGGAAAAGAAATTGAATCTATACCTAAATTGTGGAAATCAGGAAAAATTCGCTGTGAGAAACCGAAACAAATTGAGTGCAGGGCTACAGATTATAAAGATATGCCTTTATCTGACTTGAATCAGTTTGTGACATGTGATGCTACAGTTGGTCTGATTTGTATTAACAAAAATCAAGATGACAGCAAGTGTTTAAATTATGAAATACGGGTGCAATGCTGTGATGAACTCTGTACTTCCACAACAACACCACCAACTGAAACCACTATAATAACTACAGCAGTTTCACCAACCACTACAAAACCAATTCCTACACCAACAGAAGCAATTTCAGGGACAACTACTGGACAATCTGTTTCTTTAACAACACCATCCACTACAAAATCTACTGTGATTCTTCCAACCACAACAGAAACAGTTTCCTCAACAACAGAGGAAATATCAGGCACAACCACAGGCCCGTCTGGTTCTTCAACAACACCACTAACCGAAATTACAACATCTATTGTAGTACCCCCAACCACTACAGAAACAATTTCTACAACAACAGAGAAAATATCAGGGTCGACTACAGAACCATCTGTTTCTTCAACATCGACACCAACTGAAACAACTACAATAACTACTGTAGTTTCACCAACCACTACAGGAACAATTCCTACACCAACAAAAGAAATTTCAGGGACAACTACTGGACCATCTGTTTCTTCAACAACAACACCAACCCAAACTACAACCACTTCAAAAACAGTTCCTACAACAACAGCGGAAACAGTAACAATAAGTACAACTCCAACTTTATCAGCTACAACACCAAATCCATGCCAGCCTTGCGACTGGTCAAAGTGGTTTGATGATAGCTATCCTCCCAGTACACCAGATGGAAAAGAAATTGAATCTATACCTAAATTGTGGAAATCAGGAAAAATTCGCTGTGAGAAACCGAAACAAATTGAGTGCAGGGCTACAGATTATAAAGATATGCCTTTATCTGACTTGAATCAGTTTGTGACATGTGATGCTACAGTTGGTCTGATTTGTATTAACAAAAATCAAGATGACAGCAAGTGTTTAAATTATGAAATACGGGTGCAATGCTGTGATGAACTCTGTACTTCCACAACAACACCACCAACTGAAACCACTATAATAACTACAGCAGTTTCACCAACCACTACAAAACCAATTCCTACACCAACAGAAGCAATTTCAGGGACAACTACTGGACAATCTGTTTCTTTAACAACACCATCCACTACAAAATCTACTGTGATTCTTCCAACCACAACAGAAACAGTTTCCTCAACAACAGAGGAAATATCAGGCACAACCACAGGCCCGTCTGGTTCTTCAACAACACCACTAACCGAAATTACAACATCTATTGTAGTACCCCCAACCACTACAGAAACAATTTCTACAACAACAGAGAAAATATCAGGGTCGACTACAGAACCATCTGTTTCTTCAACATCGACACCAACTGAAACAACTACAATAACTACTGTAGTTTCACCAACCACTACAGGAACAATTCCTACACCAACAAAAGAAATTTCAGGGACAACTACTGGACCATCTGTTTCTTCAACAACAACACCAACCCAAACTACAACCACTTCAAAAACAGTTCCTACAACAACAGCGGAAACAGTAACAATAAGTACAACTCCAACTTTATCAGCTACAACACCAAATCCATGCCAGCCTTGCGACTGGTCAAAGTGGTTTGATGATAGCTATCCTCCCAGTACACCAGATGGAAAAGAAATTGAATCTATACCTAAATTGTGGAAATCAGGAAAAATTCGCTGTGAGAAACCGAAACAAATTGAGTGCAGGGCTACAGATTATAAAGATATGCCTTTATCTGACTTGAATCAGTTTGTGACATGTGATGCTACAGTTGGTCTGATTTGTATTAACAAAAATCAAGATGACAGCAAGTGTTTAAATTATGAAATACGGGTGCAATGCTGTGATGAACTCTGTACTTCCACAACAACACCACCAACTGAAACCACTATAATAACTACAGCAGTTTCACCAACCACTACAAAACCAATTCCTACACCAACAGAAGCAATTTCAGGGACAACTACTGGACAATCTGTTTCTTTAACAACACCATCCACTACAAAATCTACTGTGATTCTTCCAACCACAACAGAAACAGTTTCCTCAACAACAGAGGAAATATCAGGCACAACCACAGGCCCGTCTGGTTCTTCAACAACACCACTAACCGAAATTACAACATCTATTGTAGTACCCCCAACCACTACAGAAACAATTTCTACAACAACAGAGAAAATATCAGGGTCGACTACAGAACCATCTGTTTCTTCAACATCGACACCAACTGAAACAACTACAATAACTACTGTAGTTTCACCAACCACTACAGGAACAATTCCTACACCAACAAAAGAAATTTCAGGGACAACTACTGGACCATCTGTTTCTTCAACAACAACACCAACCCAAACTACAACCACTTCAAAAACAGTTCCTACAACAACAGCGGAAACAGTAACAATAAGTACAACTCCAACTTTATCAGCTACAACACCAAATCCATGCCAGCCTTGCGACTGGTCAAAGTGGTTTGATGATAGCTATCCTCCCAGTACACCAGATGGAAAAGAAATTGAATCTATACCTAAATTGTGGAAATCAGGAAAAATTCGCTGTGAGAAACCGAAACAAATTGAGTGCAGGGCTACAGATTATAAAGATATGCCTTTATCTGACTTGAATCAGTTTGTGACATGTGATGCTACAGTTGGTCTGATTTGTATTAACAAAAATCAAGATGACAGCAAGTGTTTAAATTATGAAATACGGGTGCAATGCTGTGATGAACTCTGTACTTCCACAACAACACCACCAACTGAAACCACTATAATAACTACAGCAGTTTCACCAACCACTACAAAACCAATTCCTACACCAACAGAAGCAATTTCAGGGACAACTACTGGACAATCTGTTTCTTTAACAACACCATCCACTACAAAATCTACTGTGATTCTTCCAACCACAACAGAAACAGTTTCCTCAACAACAGAGGAAATATCAGGCACAACCACAGGCCCGTCTGGTTCTTCAACAACACCACTAACCGAAATTACAACATCTATTGTAGTACCCCCAACCACTACAGAAACAATTTCTACAACAACAGAGAAAATATCAGGGTCGACTACAGAACCATCTGTTTCTTCAACATCGACACCAACTGAAACAACTACAATAACTACTGTAGTTTCACCAACCACTACAGGAACAATTCCTACACCAACAAAAGAAATTTCAGGGACAACTACTGGACCATCTGTTTCTTCAACAACAACACCAACCCAAACTACAACCACTTCAAAAACAGTTCCTACAACAACAGCGGAAACAGTAACAATAAGTACAACTCCAACTTTATCAGCTACAACACCAAATCCATGCCAGCCTTGCGACTGGTCAAAGTGGTTTGATGATAGCTATCCTCCCAGTACACCAGATGGAAAAGAAATTGAATCTATACCTAAATTGTGGAAATCAGGAAAAATTCGCTGTGAGAAACCGAAACAAATTGAGTGCAGGGCTACAGATTATAAAGATATGCCTTTATCTGACTTGAATCAGTTTGTGACATGTGATGCTACAGTTGGTCTGATTTGTATTAACAAAAATCAAGATGACAGCAAGTGTTTAAATTATGAAATACGGGTGCAATGCTGTGATGAACTCTGTACTTCCACAACAACACCACCAACTGAAACCACTATAATAACTACAGCAGTTTCACCAACCACTACAAAACCAATTCCTACACCAACAGAAGCAATTTCAGGGACAACTACTGGACAATCTGTTTCTTTAACAACACCATCCACTACAAAATCTACTGTGATTCTTCCAACCACAACAGAAACAGTTTCCTCAACAACAGAGGAAATATCAGGCACAACCACAGGCCCGTCTGGTTCTTCAACAACACCACTAACCGAAATTACAACATCTATTGTAGTACCCCCAACCACTACAGAAACAATTTCTACAACAACAGAGAAAATATCAGGGTCGACTACAGAACCATCTGTTTCTTCAACATCGACACCAACTGAAACAACTACAATAACTACTGTAGTTTCACCAACCACTACAGGAACAATTCCTACACCAACAAAAGAAATTTCAGGGACAACTACTGGACCATCTGTTTCTTCAACAACAACACCAACCCAAACTACAACCACTTCAAAAACAGTTCCTAACTTCAGGGACAACTACTGTGATTCTACCAACCACAACAGAAACAGTTTCTCCAACAACAGAGGGAATATCCGACACAACCACAAGCCCATCTGGTTCTTTAACAACACCAACCCAAATTACAACAACTATTGTAGTTCCACCAACCACTACAGAAACAATTCCTACAACCACGGAGAAAACTACTGTGATTCTACCAACCACAACAGAAACAGTTTCTCCAACAACAGAGGGAATATCCGGCACAACCACAGGCCCATCTGGTTCTTCAACAACACCAACCCAAACTACCACAACTATTGTAGTTCCACCAACCACTACAGAAACAATTCCTACAACAACAGAGAAAATATCAGGGTCGACTACAGAACCATCTGTTTCTTCAACATCAACACCAACTGAAACCACTACAATAACTACTGTAGTTTCACCAACCACTACAGAAACAATTCCTACACCAACAGAAGAAACTTCAGGGACAACTACTGGATCATCTGTTTCTTCAACAACACCATCCACTGAAAAAACTACTGTGATTCTACCAACAACAACAGAAACAGTTTCTTCAACAACAGAGGGAATATCCGGCACAACCACAGGCCCATCTGGTTCTTCAACAACACCAGCCCAAACTACAACAACTATTGTGGTTCCACCAACCACTACAGAAACAATTCCTACACCAACAGAAGAAACTTCAGGGACAACTACTGGATCATCTGTTTCTTCAACAACACCATCCACTGAAAAAACTACTGTGATTCTACCAACCACAACAAAAACAGTTTCTCCAACAACAGAGGGAATATCCGGCACAACCACCGGCCCATCTGGTTCTTCAACAACACCAACCCAAACTACCACAACTATTGTAGTTCCACCAACCACTACAGAAACAATTCCTACAACAACAGAGAAAATATCAGGGTCGACTACAGAACCATCTGTTTCTTCAACATCAACACCAACTGAAACCACTTTAATAACTACTGTAGTTTCACCAACCACTACAGGAACAATTCCTACACCAACAGAAGAAACTTCAGGGACAACTACTGGAACTACTGGATCATCTGTTTCTTCAACAACACCATCCACTGAAAAAACTACTGTGATTCTACCAACCACAACAGAAACAATTCCTACAACAACAGAGAAAATATCAGGGTCGACTACAGAACCATCTGTTTCTTCAACAACAACACCAACTGAAACCACTACAATAACTACTGTAGTTTCACCAACCACTACAGAAACAATTCCTACACCAACAGAAGAAACTTCAGGGACAACTACTGGATCATCTGTTTCTCCAACAACACCATCCACTGAAAAAACTACTGTGATTCTACCAACCACATCCGAAACAGTTTTCCCAACAACAGAGGAAATATCAGGCACAACCACAGGCCCATCTGGTTCTTCAACAACACCAGCCCAAATTACAACAACTATTGTAGTTCCACCAACCACTACAGAAACAGTTCCTACAACAACAGAGAAAATATCAGGGTCGACTACAGAACCATCTGTTTCTTCAACAACAACACCAACTGAAACCACTACAATAACTACTGTAGTTACACCAACCACTACAGAAACAATTCCTACAACAACAGAGAAAATATCAGGGTCGACTACAGAGCCATCTGTTTCTTCAACAACAACACCAACTGAAACCACTACAATAACTACTGTAGTTTCACCAACCACTACAGGAACAATTCCTACACCAACAGAAGAAACCGCTACTACACCAAAGGTTTATTCCCCAAGCACAACAACAAAACCATTTATTTCCTCAACAACACCATCGACTCAAACCACTACGATAACTACTGTAATTTCACGAACCACTTCAAATGGAACAACCTTCGCTGTGAATACAGGGCCAACCATCACAGTGACAACAGTGACTGTCAAAACAGACAGTCAAGGCAGTTGCTGCAAATACAATGGCCAGACTTACCAACCAGGCAAGTTTGAATTAAATTGAATGATATTTTTGGCAAATAATAAATTCTTCTCTTTCATGAAATGTATTTAGCCTCACAATCAGATCTCCTTTCTCACAATCTCCTGACAAAAAGACAAATGCTTTTCTGTTACGCCATTAGAGCAGTGATTAAAAGATTATTTGACTAAACAGCACATTTTTTCCATCATTACAACCAGTTCCTTTTCAAATTTTTTATGTCCAGAAATTTGACTTTACTGCAGTTCAGTGGTTCTCAAAGTGTAGGGCACATCACTCTAGTAAATGGATGCAATAAACGATCATTTTTTTTGTTCTTTATTTATCTTCATTTATGATTTTGAGTGTATTATACATACACTCAAAGTGCATACACTCAAAGCAACACAAAGAAACAATTACGCCATTAAAGCAAGTAAATTAAAATAACATCAGTTGGAGTCCCTAACACAACTACACTTTTATTTTTTCTATTTTTGAACTTGATATTTTAAGATCTTTTGGGTTGATGGATGACAGGTTGGGCTTAAAAGATCTACCGCTCTAAAGTACGGAATGGCAAAAAAGTCTGAGAACCACTGCTGCAATTGTTTGGTTGTATGGTTACTATAATAGCTTTTGAATTCAATCTTCTCTACTTACCTTATATGATAAAACAGAGTATAAAGGTATTTCTAAATTCAATTCAATTCAATTCATTTTTATTTGTATAGCGCTTTTAACAATGAACATTGTCTCAAAGCAGCTTTACACAGATAATGTGGTGATTAAATGTAAATATGTTCTTTGTAAGTGCTTTGTAAATGCTTGGCTGTGTAGTTTTGTGGGTAATTAGCTATGTGCATTATACTTTAGTAATAATTTACCTCCTACCTTTCGCTAGGCAAAATAGTTGCACATATTTATATCTCTTTTAAGTGTATGGTTGATCATCAATTTTTTTTTTTTTAACCTCTCTCTAGGGTCTCTCATATATAACAACACTGATGGGGCTGGATGGTGTTATTCTTCTTACTGTGATTCCGCATGTAATGTTCAAAAGAGTTCAGGGCCATGCTTTACTACTCCTGCGCCTTCTACTACTAGTCCAAAAACAACAACACCAACCACAGGACCAACCTCAACAACAACTCCTCCAACTGTTATCCGAAATTGCACATACCTTGAACCACCAAGACAGGTAAGCTTGATACATCCAAACATAACACCAGTCACTGTTTTATGCAAAAAAAATGTATTTATATTTGTAGATATCAATATGCCTTATGTATCATTTCCTTTCAATTAAAGTGAAACTACCATTCATACATTCCCACATCAAATACACATCCTAATACACTTTACGTTTTAAAAGTATATGGTAATTATACAGACAAAGAAATGTACTAAACCTGTCTGACACAATCTCCTTTACAACGATTAAAACGCATGCGCTGTAGTCACACGTTAATCAGCTAATAAATAGAGTTCTTATTAGATCTACTGTATGTGATTAGTTTGTTCTTCTTTTCCTTTTCTTCCTACTCAATTTTAGAACGGAGAAACCTGGAAAGATGGCTGCTCTGAAAAATCATGCAAAGATGGCTCTGTTATCTCAACACCTGTACAATGTGGCAACTCAGAGCCTGGTATGCCAAATTGTGTAAATGGGGTCCCTCCTGTTAAGGTTTACGATAAGAGTGGATGCTGCTATCACTATGAATGTCAATGTAAGTGTCTATTTTTTTCATATTTTTCTTTCATCGTTGTGCATTAAGCCTGAAACTCTGCAACTTCAGTTCTGAAAGATCTATATGCATTATTTACCCCTGTGAATGGATATTTAAAAAAAAAGTAAGCTTGTACACTGATTGCATTGTAACTTGTATTCTTTGAAATTGCAGGCAAATGTTACGGTTGGGGAGATCCACATTATGTCACTTTCGATGGGGAGTACTATGCTTTCCAAGGAAACTGTACATACGTTTTGGTGCAGGAAATCATCAAAAAGTACAATTTCTCTGTCCACATCAAAAACTACATGTGCGACACTGTCCAAGGATTGGCTTGTCCTGACTATTTGACTATATACTATAAATCCTATAAAATTGATCTGCGACAGACAAGAAACCCAACTGTGAATAAAGTGAGTGCATTGCATTTAAAGCGTAAATAATAAACAGGTTAGATGTGCCGTAAGCATAGTAACGTGCAATGAGCTTTAGAAATAAAGCGGTCATGTATGTTGAATGGCTATATTTGAAGGAGATAAAATAGGATGAAACTTCAGAAATATAAAAATACATTTATTGCTTGTTTTATTTAGAATTTTAGAAGTTTTGAACATTTTGAAATGTAACAAGCAGAGAAGTTGTAGTTCAGTAGTTAAGATTCTGATTGGAAAGTTGGAGGTCCAAGCCCCTTCCTTTTTCCCCTGGTTTTCCCTTGTCCCCATAACAAACTATTGTTCCTCAGCTTCCAAGCTACCACTGTTGGGGAGTTGATCATAAAACAAAAGACCACAAAATAATGAATATTTGAAGAATTCATATTAAAATTGTTTTAGCTCATTGATGAATATAATGATAGCTCCACTTTTTTATTGGATGAAGATAAAGTTGAATGGGTCTTTTCAATTCAGTTTTGTATTTCCAAATATGGAAATTGTGACAAAATAATTAGTGACCTGGTCTCTAGAAGCATCTTCTGCCAGATACTTTATGAATGACACATGCTTTTTGTCAGTATTGTAGACAAAGCCCTTAATAATCAATTTCTTTGTGCCAGGTATTTGTCAACAACGAACAGAAGACCCCAGTTTACTCCAATCCAGACTTTACTATTACCACAACGGGTATTGCGATGACTCTCGATATTCCTGCTATCCAAGCTCAGGTGACCTTCAAAGGCATGAACTTTGTAATCAGCCTTCCATTTTCACTCTTCCACAACAACACAGTAGGACAGTGCGGTAAGTGAAACTACACCTCCACAATTCAACATATTCTGCACAATATGATTAGCATTAGTACATTTTAGTGATGTGATGTACAGTAATTCGATTACAATAATAAATTGATTATTTTTTACTATGTTTTCCAAAGGCAAATGTGACAACAACACTATAACTGACTGTGTAATGCCTGATGGAAAACTCAGTAGCTCATGTACAGACATGGCTCCTAAGTGGCAAGTGAATGACACACTTTGCCCCAATCCTCCCCCAACTCCATCACCACCAACTACACCCCCACCTACATGCAAACCAGCCATCTGTGATGTCATCTTTAGCAAGTAAATCACATTTTATTTTATGTACAGCACTGTTGAAAAAGTTCAATACAAATGCAGTGCTTTATCATTTATTGTTTAATATTTACTAATCAGATTTGATTTCAATGCTACTTATTCGTCATTTCATGCCATGATGCCATTTAATGGTTTAAAGTATGTGAATGCCATGTTTCAGAAGATTTTACTGTGAAAGGTTTGTGAGTCTAGAGACAGCAAAGGCCATAGAATTATAATTTAATTACTCGTTTTATTTAGTAATCTTTCTATCCAGGGTAGGTGACATTGTCAACCTGGAAGAGTGCTCAAAGTCAGTTAGATAGTCGGTGGAAAATGGCTACAAAAGCATTACCTATGTACTTTGTCAGTCTAGGTTCTGTTATCCTAATTCTGATTCTTCATTTGTGTTTGTTTTGACAGAGTGTTTGAAAACTGCCACAAAGTCATCGACCCAAAAGTCTTCTACGACGCATGTGTATATGATGTGTGCTTCATGAGGAACTCAACTGGGTGCTTCAGTCTGCAGAGTTATGCTCAAATGTGTGCATCAGAAAATATATGTGTGGATTGGAGAGGCTCAACTAATGGACAGTGTGGTAAGAAACTTAAAAATGTAATTAATGGTCCAAGAAGTCATAAGAAATAGACATGCTAATTGTTTTCATTTCCTTTGTTAGCACCCAACTGTCCTCCAAATAAAGTTTACAACGCATGTGGACCAAAGATGGAAACAACCTGCAATTCAATGTAATGAACTAAAACCAATCTTCAGATCATTGCACTCACGTTCATTTCAGTTTGCCTTTGACTTTACCAACTTTTCTTACCTATGAAACTTTTCCAGGGTCAATGATAAGCTTATAAACTGCAACTCAAGCGTATGTCAAGACAGTTTCCGAGAAGGATGTTTCTGCCCTAACGGCACCACCCTCTTTAGCGCTTCTACAGATGTTTGCACAGCGTTTTGTGGTAGGCAAATTTTATTTATTAAATTGTGTTTTAATGCCATACCACTCAGAGTCTACCAGTTTTTTTACTTGAAATATGTTCTGTAGCCAAAAGTTAAACACTCAATAAAAAAAAACTTACATGTATAATTTCTGTGTCTTAGGTTGTACTGGTCCTGATGGAAAGCCTAAGCAGGTGAGGCAGTTACAGTACACAGTTTGAACTTTTTTGGGGGAAGATTTGGCTTACAAATCACTTTAAACTCTTTTAATGTACACAATTTCATGGAGTTAGGATAATATAATAATAATAGTAAAAACAATGCAACATTTGCCTTTTAAAAGCACATTTTGTGCAGATCATTAAACTTATACTTAAAACAAATACTTAAAATTAGAAAATAATACCTGCCAATAGAGCTGTATATGAGCTATATAAGTCTAATAAGACTATTAGCTAGCAATTATAATGTATTAAGTAGTAGTAATAGTAGTAATGCTAACGCTAATGCTAATGCTAATGCTACTACTACTACTACTAATAATAATAATAATAATAATAATAATCATAATAAACCTAAAAATACAATGTCTGGAAATTATCTTCAGATGTAATAATAACATATTTAGTTTATTACAATGTCATTGCAGTATTACTTTCAAGTTAATTCCAACATGCTTATTTAATAAGAATAGTTTTAGTTGAAACCATAAATGATTACAGAATAGTTTGAAGTAATAAATGTTCTAATTAAGCAATGATAAACCCAAGAGAGAGAGAGGTGTTTTATTATGATTATCAGCCTGGCTGGTGAGTTTCACAAGTGTAACCATGCCAATAAAAATATATATATATATTTTGCATTTTCTTATCTTTCTTGTTCTTCCACAGCCTGGAGAGAATTGGGTTTCAGAATGTAATGAATGCACATGCAGTAAAACGTCCATGGGTCCAGTGTGCACAGCAGTTAAATGTTCAAGCCCAGAGGTCTGTACAAAAGTGGGCTACAAACTTCAGACCGTGGACTGCTGTCCGAAATGCGGTACAAGATTTCTGCAATTGTTTTTTTTTATCATTTATTTATTCAAATCGCCAAGATGTTTTGAAAAGCAATTTGCCTTATACCATCTCTTTCCTCCTCTCTCTCAGTGTGCAACACTAGCATGTGCCCCACAACCATACCACAATGCTCACCTGGATATGAGCTAGTACAAAACAAGACAGATGGTGACTGTTGTGTCAGTTTCTCTTGTAGTAAGTTTCAATATTGCAACTTCTTTCTTTATATACTAAATTAAAATAATTTTGTATGTCCAAAAATATTTAATCAGATTGCTAATACTTACAATCTTTGTAACCTTTCTTTCATTTCAACAGAACCCAAGCAAGTGTGTGTCTATGGTGGAAAAGAGTATATGGTGAGGTTTATTTTCCCATTGTATTGTTTTAATATGGGACAAATTATACAGTACAATATCCATCAGCTGTGATTTTATATTGAGAATAATTCACTGCAATTAAGTGACACAGTTTCTCTGTCAAATTTGACAAGGAGTTTAAACCAATGTAACACGATTGCAAAGATAGTAGACATAATGTGGATCATGTTCCTGTTTCCACAGCCTGGTGAGAAGGTGAACAAAGACTCCTGTGAAGACTGTGTTTGTGGGCCCACTATGAACCAAGACTCTAAACTCCTTGATGTGAAATGCACTCCTATGCACTGCAACACTACCTGCTCTGTGGTAATGCCTTTAATTCACACAAATTACAGTGCATCATCGAAAACTAATAAATACTGCGTCGTGAAAATCGCTACCTTCTGTCAAATATACAGTGCAGACTTCAAAACTGCAATATATTCATTGATCGAATGTTTATTCATTGTCCAAAAAAAGTATAATCATAAAAAAACTACGATAATAATTTATATTGTTATTATAAGCGATATATTATGCTGTAGTGTTTTACAGTTATTATTAATTTGACTATGAATTGTACTTGTTTGCTTAGTGTTCAGGCCAAAAATTCTAGAAATATGTATTCACTATTGAAGTACAGAGTGAAGATCTAGAATTGTATATTCACTCAATAATTGCCCAATAATCATAATGATAAAATAAAGAAATAAATGTTATTTCAAATATTTTTAGGGCTTTTCCTATGAAGCTGTGCCAGGGAAATGCTGTGGAAAATGTGTACAGAGGCAATGTATATATGACAACGAAGCTCCAGGCAAGAACGTTACCACAGTTGAGGTAGGACCAATACCCTGCGATTTGTATTTGAATTCTCATAATCTATAGTTCATGGATTGGGTTTCTGTGTGTCTGTTTGACATGCTTTTCGAATATCATTATCAGGTTGGACAAAGCTGGACTAATCCAAAAGAACCCTGTGTGACCTACAATTGCACTAAAGTCAACAACATGTTTATAATGATGAAGATTCAGCCGCCATGTTCTGATTATAATCCAGAAGACTGCATTCCTGTACGTATTACTTGCTCTTATATCTAGGTTTAGTTTTGCTTAATTAAATACATTTTTCTGAACTGTATAAAAAAAAAATGGTGTGTCCTTATTTTAGGGCACGGAGCAAACCACATCAGATGGATGTTGCAAGACATGTAAGATGAGCAACTTCATTTCTCTTTATTTTTCAATTACCAACATTACACTATTTGGAGAAACAATTTGTCGACACCTGATAAGATTTGTGTGTGCTTTTTATACATCTCATTCCACATTTACTCTTTATTTGGTGTTATAATAACCTCCACTTATCTGGAATGATGATCTGCTAGAGTTTTTAGTGTGCTTATGGAGACCAGAAGGCTGTTAGTAAGGTCAGGTACTGATGTAGGTGAGGTGAGGAGGCCTGGGGTGCAATCAGCACTCCAATTAATCTCATTAGGCTGAGGTTAGAGCTCTACAGAAGGCCACTCAAGATCTTTCCCTCCAAACCATATCTTTGACTTTGTGCATAGGGCAGTTGTCACGCAGGCTTGTGTCTCCATGTTTTAAGCTTTAAAAGTCGTCCAAAACAGTTTGTGCCTCCAAATCTTTGATAACAATTTAAAAAAGAACCATATATGGCTGAAAAGGTCAGATGTCCAAATACTTTTAATTATAAAAGTGTACTTTAACACACTTTAACACACAAATATATATTCAACATCCATTTCCTAAAAAGCCTATTTTCTCCTGTTTCTTCTGCATTATTTGTTTAATAATTCATAACACATCATACTTTTAGTATAAATATTAATTAAATACTTAATACTATAATGTTTATACTTATAATATATTAATATGTAACACATTATACACATAATAACCTTTATGCAATTAAGATCCTTACAAGTATTAAGAACACTTATGTGAACAGTTGTGCTTAGTTTTTCTTTATCTTGAAGTTAATATGACAAATATTCAGCTTGTAATGTTATAGAGAAACCAGAAAACCAAAAACCCTGGTACCTAAAGCCATATACTTCATTTTACAATGCACTTATTACAACGCAACGATCGCTCTCATTTATTAGTAGCGTAAGAGTATGCAGATCGTCTTCCATATAAGTTTTGGTGATCATTTTTTATTGGAGAAACAATAAAGTTTTAGTTAAATTATCAGTGTACACTAATCGTTTTTCTGAACGTTCTATCAAATAAATGGCTGGAAACATCATACAGAAATACACCAATCCAATACTATGTTTACTATGAAATTATATACAGAACCTTTATGTCTACCTTGTTTGATATGTATCTTAAAATGCATGCATGTATTTGATTAACTATCAACATTATTATATACAAGTACATTTCTCTGTATTTGACATATAGGCCAGAAGAGAAACTGCCGTGTGCTGAAGAACACCACCAACCTGGTGGTTGACAACTGTGTCTCTGTTGAGCCTGTGGAAGTAGCCTCCTGTTCGGGAGCCTGTGACACCAGCTCAATGTGAGTTTGCCCACAATGCATTATACACATATATACACACACAGAGCTAAACATAGAGCACTGCAGAATCTCTAGTTTAATCAAGACAAGAAACAGGAAGTGGAGTCTGCATTTTTTGTGCAGTCAATGGTAGGAAGTGAAGAATGACACAAACACATTTAGTGACATACTCAAAAAAACAGACATTTCCAGGAATATTCTTTCTTCTGTCCATATTCCTAACGCTCTCTCCTCCTTTCCTTGTGCAGGTATTCGACGGCAGCAAACTCCATGATGCACCACTGCTCGTGTTGTCAGGAGAAGCGCACCAGCATCAAGGAAGTGCAGCTGAAGTGTGCCGACAATACAAACAAATCATACAAATACACTTATGTGGAAGATTGCGGTTGCCATGTTACAGAGTGCACAGACTCGAAAGTAGATTAATATTAAGAGAAATTGCTGTGATTGATTACCATGAGTTTGCTAAGATTGGGCAACTTGGACGAAGCTCATGAATGAATACTATTTCAACATCTTAGTAATTCGAAATTTTGATTTCATATATTATTCTAAAACATTTAATACTAACGAGCTTACAAAACTTTTTTTGCATAATACTTTTGAGAAATGTTTCCTTACAAACACACTATATGATCTTGTTTGTATGAGAAGTGCGGTCTCTGTTTTGCTATTCAGCAGATAACATATGGCATAAACACTTTCCTTTCCTGCATGCTTAGTATTCTTCTGTGTTAACGGTTCTAGATTCTGTTCTTGCTTTTTTTTTTATATATGATTAATGACCATAATAAATTTGAATCAAACTGCAAGCAAAAAAAGGTGTAATGTTTTTTTGGTTTGTTTTAAGTACAACCCCAGTTCCAAAAAGATAGGACACTATGTAGAATGTAAAACAGAATGCAATGATCTGCAAATCTTATAAACCTGTATTCTATTCCCAAAAGAACATAGAAAACATTATCTAATTGAAAAATTAATAAAAAGACATTTATAAGGTAATCTTGAAATTTATGGCAATTATATGTTTTTAAATAATTTGTGACAGAGGCAAAAAAAAACCTGGAAACATAAGTGGTACTAATAAGGTGCTTGATTAAATTTTTGCAACTAATAAGGTTAGTTAGAAACCGGCCAGTAAAGCGATTGGGTATTAAAAAAAAAAGACCATCTTACAGAGTCAGAATTTTACAAAAGTAAAGATGGGCAGAGTTTTCCCAATCTGCAAAAGATGTGTCTACAAATAATCAAACAATTTCAGAATAATGTCAAAATTATGAAATTTAATCGGTACCAGGCTCGTGCCTTTTGGGACTCACAGATTAAAATAACCTACCACAGTGTGCTACATACACAATTTAGGTATCTACGGAAAGAAGGCACTTTGAGCTTTACTATCCATCATCCAGATTTCATATTCCACAAAAAGATAATACATTTTCTACACTGAAGTGCCTTGACTTAAAACTTCCTGCATTGAATGTTATTTCATATATAAATTTATGAAATAAATCGTGAAGCAATCTAAAAAAGTTTGAACGCCACATGTGTCATGGGTTTATATTTAAAATGTAATTAAGATATAATAAATAATTTGATTCCTACAAACATTTATCTGAGACTATGTCTGGTCTTTTTCTCCCCCCTCCTGTTTAAAAGCCACCTGCTGATACATCATCTGAAGCAGTTCAGAATCAATATTTGTGTAATAACATGACAAAAACATTACAAATTTAAATAAAATTCACCCTATTCACAAGAGATACAGACTCATAATTTGCACCGCTCCTCAGAGGCTGTAATCCAGTGATACCGTTCGTATTCACTGGTCTGGAAGCAACGAACAAACTCTATCCCGGGCTGAAACACGCTAGCTAGCTTTGGGGTTGGCCGATCTCCTCACGATGTCTAGCTTTTCTTTAAAATTTATTTTTAGATATTTCCAAAACCAAATAAATTTCTCTTCCTCCGTAGGCATTACAAAGTCTAACTCAGATGTATTAATGTGTGCAGAGCTACACGCGTGTTTTGCCAGTCGAACTTGGCTGTAACAGTTTCCCTTTGACCAACCAATCAGAGGACGGAAAAATGTTGACGCTATTTTGGGCCAGCTAGCTCGCACTGTGTGGAGAATATGAAATCTGATTGGTTAAAGAAACAGATCTTTTAGCAATATTCTCTATGATCGAAGAGCCAGCACTACTGATTGTAAAGGCCCTGGGCAGATTAGATTGACATGGCAGCACATTGAGGCTGAAATCTGATTGGACAAAAAATCTGACATCCACATACACCTACTGGAAGCAGTGCAGTCAAGAGAAACACTATGAAATGAAGAGAATAAACTGTTGGGAATAAATTAATAGAATTTCATGCAACAAATATTAGAATTTAGGTTGTAAATGTAGGTCAGTGCTTCTGATAATGTTTGATGATTTAATGATCAGTTAACCAACACTATTGAGCTACCACTACACCCCTGTGCAAACAGTCAATGGACCTAATGGACCAACATGGCCTCCATTACATACTTCAACACCATATAAAATGTATAGTATGTGATTTGAACAGTTCTAGAGTATTTAACTCATATTAAACGTAGGCTTTTAAAAAAGACAAAGTAATGAAGCAAACGTTTAAACAGGTCTCTTTAATTAACAAAAAAATGGACACTTTAATGTCACAAAACAGATTTAGAGAAATAAAAAAATTGACCCTGGTGATGGGAGGACTTGAACCCCCAACCTTGTGGGGACCTGCTGGTCTGTAAACCAACACCTTAACCACTAAGCTACCAATTTCAAAGCTTAACAAAACAGTCGAGTAAGTTACAGTAGATCTTCACCCAGGAGGTGGCCCCCTTTCTACTATAAAGAAAGTATCTTTTCGTGGGCTCTCAACTGTTTCAGCCCTGAGTACTCACTTAGGTAGGGTTCTTAGGCCAACAGACCAATTAGTGCACAGATTAAGGGGGTGCTGTTTTGACCCTGCTTGTGTGTATCCACTGTGGCTGATAATCAGTCAGAACTCCAGTTCTGGTTACAGCTAGAACAGTCGCTGGACCCAGATACTTCGGCTCACTGACCTTGGTAGGCTTCAGACTTTTTATCAGTCATTAGATTAGGCATAAAAAAGGTGTGTTGTCTTATATGTGGGCAGAGGAAGAGTTAGTGAGACATCAGCACTGATAGAATTACATTTTTCAACCAGGGCAGAAACGTAGTCATCCACCATCACTTTCAAGTTACCTAAAGGAAGAAATGCCAGTGCGTCGCCTGACCCATGGGGTCGGGAAAGGCCGGCCCATTAGAATTTCATTAGAATTAGAATTAGAATAGATGGGATTCTCATTTCTTTGAGTACTACCAGGAGACCAACAGTCCATTTTCTGTCACGCATGCAAATACCTCTGGACACTTACTAAATCTGTCGACTATAACCAACAGGTATCTCAGATTTCCAACAGGTGGCATATGTGTGAAATCTATCTGTAAGTGTTGGAAAGGGGCTTCAGGAAAAGTACTTAAAAAGACCTACTTCCTGAGTTTGTGCTGAGGCTGGAATGCACCACTTCCTCTTGCAGTGAATGGCATACCAGTTTAACAAAACCTGAAGCAGAAACCTCTAGCATCATCTAAATCACTGAGAAATCTCTAGTATCTAGATGTGACACAATCTCACTCCATCATGCCAAATGATTAAAATAACGATTATTCCAGTAACCAGCATTATTCCTTTACATCCAATCTTTAAGATTTTCTTCCAGCAATGGGCGAGAGATGTCATGACCCTCATGGTATTGATGTGGTTGAGGTGAGGAGGCCTGGGGTCTCGTCAGTGTTCCAATTCATACCAAAGCTTTCAATAGGGTTGAGGTCAAATGTAGGACGGTGAGTTTGATAGCTATTAGGCTACTATTAGGCTACTTCAGGGGAAGATGTAGCTCAATGGTTAAGATGTTGTAGTTCTAATCACTTGTATCACTGCCTGGTTTGGGAACTGCACCGTCTCAGATCGCCTACAGAGGATAGTGAGGATGGCTGAAAAGATCATCGGAGTCTCTCTCCCCTCTATCATGGACATTTACACCACACGCTGCATCCGCAAAGCCAACAGCATTGTGGACGACCCCACACACCCCACACACACTTTTCACTCTCCTACCATCAGAGGAGCATTCGGGCCTCACATCCAGACTGTGTAACAGTTTCTTCACTCAAGCTATCAGGCTACTCAACAAACAACTGAACTGAACTCACACACACACACACGTACACACACACACACACACACACACACACACACACACACATATATACACACAACTGTGTGACTGGTCTGTACAAACCGGACCAAACAAGGATTTTTCTTACTAGTATTTTTTGTTTCTGTGATTGTTGTTTTTTTGTTGTTTTATGTTGTTGTATGTCGCATCAGGGTTCTGGAGGAACGTTGTTTTATTTTACTGTGTACTGCATCAGCTATAAGACAACATGCATAACGAGGATGATGTGGTCAAAATACTCATTTGCCTAATAATTCTGCACTCCCTGTATAGTTGAAATGACAATAAAAAGCTTCTTGACTCTTGACTTGACACATTGTTGACTCTTATGCGGGTAAATCTTACCATCCGTGAAATGTAAGACATCCGAGAAGACCTTGACATTTAAGCCTGTGTTTTTGGATTCTACCATGAAACTGCCTGGCTTTCATTTCTACTGAATAAACTCCTCATCTTTGACACCACAACCCTGTCCAGAAATCCTAAGAAGCCACCTATCTTTCTTCTCATTTTATCGTGATCTCGATATAAACATCACTGCTTCATTTTTCTTCATATCTGGAACAATCTGCCTGATATAAAGTATAGCTCTCTGAAATTCTGCTAAAGAACTCTGAATCAAGCCAGAAGATGGGGGGGCGTGTCTGTGGGACCTTCTCTGCTCTACCTATCTGTACTCAGTCGTGCTCTATAGGGTGTTTTTACTTTTAGATGCTTTGTTTGTGGTATCGATACAGTATTGTTTTATTGGCATGTCACGTGAAGCTTCATCATTGTTAACTAGAGTGAAATAACTCCAAATTGTGCTTCTTTTTCCTTTCAGTCAGGATCGCAGCAATGCACTGGAATCCTGTTTTTAAACAGAAAAGATTTAGTTCCCATTGACATTCCTATTTCATTATAAATATTTACATACTATACGGCGTATTAATATTATTAAAATATTCTAAAATCATTTATTTAAAAAAAGTTGATAGGATGGATACTTCGATTTGAGAATCGCAATGCCAGTATCGAAAAAATCGCTACTTTAAGATCGAACCGCTCGTCCACGATGAGTGAGAATACCGAGAGACCCACAGAGAGACGCGGACTTTAATTTTGACGTGCCTACAGGACAGACGCTCTTCAGCAGTCACAATGGCTGGGAGATGGAAGAGAAGTTGTGGAGTGCAGGAGCTGAGCCGTTAAGCGCCGCTGGTTCTCGGCGGAAAGAACCTGTCCATAGCGAGATTTTACTTCCGTCAGTGCTCGCGGTATTACCCCTCAACTGAAGGCTGTGTTGACGGTGGAGCCACAGGCGAGTATGAGAACCTCTCAGCCGCACACCGCTTTCTGTCTGCACTCTCTCCCTCTCTCCCTCTCCCCTGCTAGCATGCTAACTACTTCATCTTCGAGCCGCTAGCTCATTACCAGGATGCTAATTTTGTTAGAACCTGGTGGTTTTGTTGTAAAGTGGCCATGTTGGATAACTAGTGCATGGGTTCTTCAATTCCATGGTGTTCCGCACGCTTTAGGGAGTTCGCTCTCTCTCTCTCTCCTGCTCGAGGTTGCTAGCTACTTAACTAGCATAGAGGAGGGTCTGTCTGGAAGAGTTGGGGGCTCCTGTCAGGTGCATGTGCTTCCTGTTTGTTTGTCATTTCTTTCTCCTGTGTATGAGATGAATGAGCTCAGGGACCACCTGTTTACTTAAGCTTGTATTTGTGTTTATTTTATACAGTACTGAGGTTCTATTTAACTATTTACTACAGTATTTATCTGTATTTACTACAGTAAGGGTTCACTATTTGGCAACTAATTACTACCGTTTCTGAGATTCACTATTTGGCAACTAATAATTACAGTAAGGGATTCACTTTTCGGCAACTAATTACTACAGAAATAGATTCACTATTTGGCAACTTATCACAGTAAGTGTTCACTATTTGGCAACTAATTACTTCAGTTTCTGAGATTCACTATTTGGCAACTAATAATCACAGTAAGGGATTCACTATTTGGCAACTAATAATTACAGTAAGGGATTTACTTTTTGGCAACTAATTACTACAGAAATAGATTCACTATTTGGCAACTTATCACAGTAAGTGTTCACTATTTGGCAACTAATTACTTTAGTTTCTGAGATTCACTATTTGGCAACTTATAATTACAGTAAGGGATTCACTATTTGGCAACTAATTACTACAGAAATAGATTCACTATTTGGCAACTTATCACCGTAAGGGTTTACTATTTTGGCAACTAATTACTACAGTAAGGAACTCACTATTTGGCAACTAATCACTAAATCTAAGAAAAGAGTAAATAAGGTAATCCTTTTGAGCTCCATTTTGTTTGGTCTCTTTCAAAAGGAACATGGAAGCAAAGAATACACCTGTAACTCCATCATACAGACATTCCATCTCTCACTCAGCTCTTTCAAGACAACATAGCCTCAAATAGGCTTCCTGTTCCTGAGCCATTTGTCTTCAATGGCGATCCCATACAATTCATTGAATGGAAGGCAGAGTTCACTTCACTCATAGACCAAAGGGCCATGCGGTCTGTGTACATCCCATTATTCACTCATGATTGGTGGGAGTGTAACTAACTCTAAGAAAAGAGTAAATAAGGTAATCCTTTTGAGCTCCATTTTGTTTGGTCTCTTCCGCCCCCATACGGTAGAGTCCTTTAACTCCGCCCCATACAGTATAGTCCTTTAACTCCGCCCCCATACAGTATAGTCCTTTAACTCCGCCCCCACTAGTTAGTGAGACGCACACATGAAAAGGAAAGTCGTATCGCTAAAATGCTCTAAAATCGTACAAAGTTCTTAAGAAAAGTAAGGGATAAGTAAGCACCTAGCTGGAACAGGTATTATGTTTGATTTGTTTAATGTATATATGCATTAATATATGGGTTAATCTATTTAACTGTGAAGTGTTTTAATGTGTTATCACTGTCACATTTGTGACATCATTGTGTGACATCACAAAAGAGTTTCTCATAAATGGCTATTCATGTTTGTTTGTAAGAGGTGATTGTATTATTTGTTATTTATTTGTTCTGTAGCTCTTACGGTGTTTCACTAAATAAAAGATTTTTCATCAAGGAAAGTTAGATTTTGTGTTTCCCAAAGAAAAGGCTGACGGCTGAACACAAAATAAAGGCCTTCTTGAAACATCAGTACGCTTCACCATTGTCTGGCTGGGGGTTTGCTACAATCACTGCAGTAAGAGATTCACTTTGGCAACTAAGTAATTACTTCAGTAGGATATTCACTATTTGGCAACTAATTACTACAGTAAGGGATTCACTATTTGGCAACTTATCACAGTAAGGGTTTACTATTTGGCAACTAATTACTACAGTAAGAGATTCACTTTGGCAACTAAGTAATTACTACAGTAAGGGATTCACTATTTGGCAACTAATTGCTACAGTAAGAGATTCACTTTGGCAACTAAGTAATAACTACAGTAAGGGATTCACTATTTGGCAACTTAGTAATAACTACAGTAGGATATTCACTATTTGGCAACTAATTACTCCAGTAATAGATTCACTATTTGGCACCTAAGTAATTACTACAGTAAGGTATTTATCTGTATTTACTACAGTTCTTGCCTGTTCATTATTATGTCATGTCTTATTCACTATTTAACTACAGTAAGGTTTATTTATATATAACTAGATGACGAAGGAATGTGACATTATATAGGATGATGGTTGTCCAGTTAGTGAAAGAAGCGTGTGAAGTGGCAGCTTAGTGGTTACTTTTTTATCAGAAGTTTGTTCGTTCGAATCCCAGCGCCACCAAGCCACCTTTCGGCCAATTCAAAGGTAATCAAATGTATCCACTTTGGAGGGCATTTTGCCGAAAGCTTTTAGTGTGGACATGGGCAAAAGGTGTTTTTGTCAATGGATTTTAGATCTGTTTTGTAGTTTGAATTGCACAACATTGGATCAGTTTCAGAATTGCAGTTTTAATAAAACCCTGTGAATCGAACGTGGTTTGGTTTGGGTTCTGAACATCATAAATACACGGCCTGCATTGACTCATTGATTGCAGAATATTATTTAAATTAGCCAGAAGGAAAAACCCTTCAAACTTTCTTTTTCAGTCACAAATGCACAAGAAATAACAATTTCACTTTTTTATTTTATTGCACCATTTATTTATTCATTTATTTTTTACATGCAGTCATGGCAGCCCTATCAGAGGAGGTGCTGCTGGTGGTGAAGAAGGTCCGGCAGAGAAAGCAGGACGGTACGCTGTACCTGATGACCGAGCGCATAGCCTGGGGCCCAGAAGGAAAGGATCGCTTCACAGTCAGCCACCCATACGGCGACATCCGCTGTGAGTAGTGCTGCACGATTAATCGCATCGCCATAGCGATGTCGGCTCGCGCGATTATATGACGGCGAACGTTGCAATCGAATTAAATAAACGAGTGCTTGTTTTTCCACGCTGCTAACAAAACAAAAAAAGACCTGATAGTCACAGTTTGGGCAGCGCACGTGTGGCGTGTGTGGTCATGTGATTTCAGCGTGGAGGTCGAGTGAAGGTTGATGCCGAGCTAATTCTGTTATATGGTGATATTTTAGCTTTAAGAACACTGAGCAGAGAGAAACTGTGCAAGATTCGCTAAATTAAATACATTTTTCCTTCACCTGGCAACCTCCGCTTTTCCACACACATCCCCATACGCTCAGCTCAGCTCAGCTCTCTCTCTCTCTCTCTCTCTCTCTCTCTCTCTCTCTCTCTCTGGTGTCTGTTACATCCTGCATTAACAGGTGAGGGACACCTGGAGTCTATATTTTATTTTATTAATACATTTTTTTAACCAATCATCGGATTCAGGGCTGGTGCTTGTAGTTGTCTAAAATATATATTTTTTGTTTTGTTTTTTTGCCTTGAACACTCAGGTCAGAAGATCAGTCCAGATGGCAAATCTAAGATCCAGCTTCAGTTGGTGTTACACACAGGAGAGAGCACCACCTTCCACTTTTCTAACGAAAGCACGGCTCTAAAGGACCGCGATGCTGCTAAAGACCTGCTGCAGCAGCTCCTGCCCAAGTTTAAAAAGAAAGCTAACAAAGAGCTTGAGGAGAAAAACAGGTGAGGGGTTTTTTTTTTTGTTGTTTTTTTTTTATACCCGTTTGGGAGAACGATGCTGAACACGGGCTGAGACCCAAAAATGACCTGATTTACATTGGCTAAAGAGCTGACATTCTACTGCTCGTCCACTGCAGTGCGTCTGTCTGTCTGTCTGTCTCTCTGTCTGTCCGTCTGTCTTTCCACTCCGGCGTGGCTACGATTACACTGTTTTGACCCTCTTTTTCTCCCCCCTCAGGATGCTGCAGGAGGATCCAGTACTGTTTCAGCTCTATAAAGACCTGGTAGTAAGTCAAGTTATCAGTGCAGAAGAATTTTGGGCCAATCGGTTGAAAATGACTTCGGTAGATCACTCCATATCCAATAACAACAAGCAGGAAGTGGGAATATCAGCGGCTTTTCTGGTAAGCTCAAACTCGCATCCAGGGCATTTGATGTCCGTTACTGTCAGAAGACGAATATTTTTTAAATACTTATATTTGACGTGTTTGTTGATACTTTTCACTTTTTTTTTCTTTTTTTTTTTTTACTTTAACTTTATAACCTATTTATTTTTTGTAAAACTGCTTTGAGACAACATACCGTAGATTGCGAAAATCTGCATGCAAATAAAAATGAATTGAATTGAGTGAAACGGAAACTAAACAGCCCAAAGTCCGGTGTAGTGATGGGATTCTGCTGTGGTTACAGGCGGACATTAGACCTCAGACTGACGGCTGTAACGGCTTGAGATACAACCTGACCTCCGACATCATCGAATCAATCTTCAGAACATATCCTGCAGGTGAGAGCTCACCATCACCAATAGATAGTATTGGGGATCAATATTAGATTCCAAGCTTAAAGATTAAAAATAAAAATCATTTTATGAAACCTGTATAACCTGTTTTATATTAAATTCGCCTTGCTATTTAAGAATATATGGACAAAAGTATTGGGACATCTGAGTTTTCCACCCGTGTTGAACACTGACTGTACCCCAGGTTTACACACACATCAGTACCTGACTTTACCAACCAGATAGATACGTAGATATGTAGATAGATGGATAGATATGTAGATAGATACATAGATGGATACGTAGATAGATGGATGGATACGCAGATGGATACGCAGATAGATAGATGGATACGCAGATGGATACGCAGATGGATACGCAGATGGATAGATAGATGGATAGATGGATGGATGGATGGATGGATAGATGGATGGATAGATAGATGGATGGATGGATGGATGGATGGATACGTAGATGGATGGATGGATAGATACGCAGATGGATAGATACGTAGATATGTAGATAGATGGATAGATAGATACGTAGATAGATGGATATGTAGATGGATACGCAGATAGATGGATGAATGGATGGATAAATATATGTATACGTAGATGAATAGATACGCAGATGGATAGATATGTATATGGATACGCAGATAGATACGTAGATAGATAGATAGATGGATACGTAGATAGATAGATGGATACGCAGATAGATAGATAGATAGATAGATAGATAGATGGATAGATAGATGGATGGATGGATACGTAGATAGATAGATAGATAGATAGATAGATAGATAGATAGATAGATAGATAGATAGATACGGAGATGGATAGATACGTAGATATGTAGATAGATGGATAGATAGATACGTAGATGGATACGTAGATAGATGGATAAATGTATGGATGGATATATGAATACGTAGATGGATAGATACGCAGATGGATAGATACGTAGATATGTAGATAGATGGATAGATAGATACGTAGATGGATACGTAGATAGATGGATAAATGTATGGATGGATATATGAATACGTAGATGGATAGATACGCAGATGGATAGATACGTAGATATGTAGATAGATGGATAGATAGATACGTAGATGGATACGTAGATAGATGGATAAATGTATGGATGGATATATGAATACGTAGATGGATAGATACGCAGATGGATAGATACGTAGATATGTAGATAGATGGATAGATAGATACGTAGATGGATACGTAGATAGATGGATAAATGTATGGATGGATATATGAATACGTAGATGGATAGATACGCAGATGGATAGATACGTAGATATGTAGATAGATGGATAGATAGATACGTAGATGGATACGTAGATAGATGGATAAATGTATGGATGGATATATGAATACGTAGATGGATAGATACGCAGATGGATAGATACGTAGATATGTAGATAGATGGATAGATAGATACGTAGATGGATACGTAGATAGATGGATAAATGTATGGATGGATATATGAATACGTAGATGGATAGATACGCAGATGGATAGATACGTAGATATGTAGATAGATGGATAGATAGATACGTAGATGGATACGTAGATAGATGGATAAATGTATGGATGGATATATGAATACGTAGATGGATAGATACGCAGATGGATAGATACGTAGATAGATACGCAGATGGAGATAGATAGATAGATACGCAGATGGAGATAGATAGATAGATACGCAGATAGAGATGGATAGATAGATAGATAGATAGATAGATAGATAGATAGATAGATAGATACACAGATAGATACGCAGATAGATACGCAGATAGAGATAGATAGATACGCAGATAGATAGATAGATAGATACGCAGATAGATAGATACGCAGATAGATAGATACGCAGATAGATAGATACGCAGATAGAGATAGATAGATGGATAGATACGCAGATAGAGATGGATAGATAGATAGATAGATAGATAGATAGATAGATAGATAGATAGATAGATAGATACGCAGATAGAGATAGATAGATACGCAGATAGAGATAGATAGATAGATACGCAGATAGAGATAGATAGATAGATACGCAGATAGATAGATAGATAGATAGATAGATAGATAGATAGATACGCAGATAGAGATAGATAGATAGATAGATAGATACGCAGATAGAGATAGATAGATAGATAGATAGATAGATACGCAGATAGATAGATACGCAGATGGAGATAGATAGATAGATACGCAGATGGAGATAGATACGCAGATGGAGATAGATAGATAGATACGCAGATAGAGATAGATAGATAGATACGCAGATAGAGATAGATAGATAGATACGCAGATAGAGATGGATGGATAGATAGATAGATAGATAGATAGATAGATAGATACGCAGATAGAGATAGATAGATACGCAGATAGATAGATAGATAGATAGATACGCAGATAGATAGATAGATAGATACGCAGATAGAGATAGATAGATACGCAGATAGATAGATACGCAGATAGAGATAGATAGATAGATACGCAGATAGATAGATACGCAGATGGTGGGGAACAGGATGTTCAGAAAGCACATGGTCAGGTGTCCAAAACTCTTTTGTTCATGTAGTGTATTTGTTCCTCAAAATGTATTTACAATTATTATAATAAAGTAAGTTACAGTGTTGCTTGTTAGAGAAGTGAAGTAAAGAGTGCAGGCAGGGTGGAGTGGGTGGAGAAGAGTAATAGCATGAGTGATTTGTGATAGAAGAGTATCTGCCAGAGTGAAAGGAAAGGTTTATAGGACTGTGGTGAGACCTGAGATGTTGTATGGTTTAGAGACAGTGGCATTGAGTAAAAGACAGGAGGTGGAGCTGCAGGTAGCAGAGCTGAAGATGTTGAGGTTTTCGTTGGGAGTGATAGGGATGGACTCCTCATGTAGGACGTTTAGATGTGATAGAGGTTAGATAAATGGGGTGTGCCAGTAGAAGAATACTGAGGATGAAGGTTTATAGATTTGGCTCGAGGGAAGACATGCAGGTTGTTAATTTGAAAGAGGTGGATGTAGAAGACAAGTTGGTATGGAGACTGTTGTGACCCCTAACGGGAGCAGCCAAAAGAAGAGTTGCAGTTTTGCTCTCCATGCGCTCTCTCTGGCCATGCCTTCTCTTCTCCCCCTTTCTCCAAAGCCACAGGACCATACAATGCTTACTGTCTCGTTTCCTTTGAATTCCTCCTTCCTGCTAATACATAATGACAGAACGGATTAAGCAGATTTATTTATTTGTCGTTGTTGGGTTTTTTTTTGTGCAGTCAAGGAGAAATACGCCGAAAATGTGCCTCACAGCATGACCGAGAAAGAGTTCTGGACACGCTTCTTCCAGTCACACTATTTCCACAGAGATCGCATCAACACTGGCCAGCAGGATATCTTTTCCGAATGTGCCAAACAGGACGAGAAGGGTAACGCTTCAATAAATCGCTTCAAAAACACAAATTGCTTTGATGTATGCGAATGTATGAATTTGCACCGTGTCTAACCCTTTCTAACCCTCGCTCATTCCTCGCCCTTCATTCATTTAATTGTGGCAGGTTTAAAGTCCATGGTGATTGAAGGTGTTAAGAACCCCATGGTGGATCTGCAGTCCCTCGATGATAAAATATTAGATGAGGTAATGATGGCAACAGTGTAACACTACTAGACTCTGCGGTATCAGTTTCCGTGTCTGAATTTGAAACTTTTTTTTCTCTTCTCAGGGCTATGGCTCCTTAACGATTCCCTCCACATCCAACTCCTGTAAAACGGTCAAAGAGAACAGCAACTCGGCCATCATTAAACGCTTCAACCATCACAGTGCCATGGTGCTGGCAGCGGGTCTGCGCAAAGTGTGAGCATTTTAAGTTTGTGGTGGTTTATGGTTCAGTATATTGTTCAGGTGGCTCTGTCGTGGTGCTCGCCGAGATTAAGACTATAAGCCGCTACTTTTTTCCCACGATTTGAACCCCGAGGCTTAAACAGCAAAGCGGCTTATTTATGAATTTTTCCTGGGTTTTTCCCGGTTTCACAAACTTCAAGCCAAAAAACTGAACTCCAGTTGCAACAGAAATCATATAAGCACAGACAGGTTTCCAAAAGCTTTTTTATTTGTCTTGGCAACAGCGTTACGGGTTAGTCAAAGAAACTTAGAAATGAGCATCAGAAAATAATAAGGACATATTCCTCCGTCTTGCACACATGCAGTAATACTGGAAAAATGCTGCGGCAGGCTATTTCTCAAAATGCTGCTCTGATTTTAAAGGAGCCACAACATATTTCACCCGTTACACCGTGTAACAGACACTGTCTTTCGGTAAAGCCTGTGTAAAGTTCATGAGTTTTAGTGTAGACACTAGCAAGCGTGACAGCAGCAGCCGACAATTAACTGTCCGTGTGCGCGTACAAAAGGACGCGATTTTCAGCAACAGAGCCAAATGCAAATCCAAATCAATTGTTTGTACGATTTCCCTTTGTACAACTTTCACAAAGTAGGAACTTCATTTCCTGTTTGAGGTTAGATCTTATGTGCTTCTGCATTTGGAGGAAAACCATACACAGACTTTGCATTATCACATTATTACATTATGAGCGGTGAAGTGAATCACACTGATTATCTCTTCGTCATGGCACTCGTTAACTGGTGAGATATTATTGGGCAGCACGTGAACGTTTAATCCTCAAAGTTGACGTGTTGGAAGCAGAAAAAATGGGCGAGCGTATGGATTTGAGCGAGACCAACACAACATTAGGCAGGTGGCCATAAAGTTATGCCTGGTTGGTATATAACCATGGTTTCATCTCATTCTGACGTTTGTGACCTCACATTAAATGTGTATAGAGACTAGTGTCTATATGTAACTAGAAGAGCCCGCTCATGATGCTCGTCTGCCAACAATCTGAAATGCTTTGGGATGTACTTCTAGTGAATTTCAAATAAAACCAAAAAAAAAATCCTAACGTCCTACTAACGCATCTGTTCCTAGTCCATAATTTCCACACGTATATTTTCAAACGGCATGAAAATGTGTGTATTGTCCAAATTTTTGACTTTTGCTGTCATGTCCGTGTCTCTGTACACAGGGACGCTCCCAATGACCAGGCCAGTGAGACCAGTGGAACAGACGGGAATTCCAGAGACTCGGACTGCTTTCAGCCACCAGTTAAAAAGGTTTACAGAATACCGGAGTATTTATCTGTCGTTTGGGATTGTAGGGTATTTGAATTAATATGTACTGTATGTATGTAAAATTATATAGTTTGAGATGTAAACCGAAGATCAAAAGCTAGGGGTAAGATAGCTAGGTAAATCTTATCCGTGTTTAGGGATGTAATATAATGTGCACTATAATTTTAATGTATTTAGTGTGATGGTATATACAGTGAGTATGGAAAGTATTCAAACCCCATTAAATAAGTATTCAGACCCTTTGCTGTGACACTCATATATTTAACTCAGGTGCTATCCATTTCTCCTGATCAGCCTTGAGATGGTTCTACACCTTAATTTGAGTCCAGCTGTGTGTGATTATACTGATTGGACTTGATTAGGAAAGCCACACACCTGTCTATGGAAATGGACAAATGGAAAAAAGAAATGGAAAGCGCCTGAGTTAAATATATGAGTGTCACAGCAAAGGGTCTGAATACTTAGGACCATGTGATATTTCAGTTTTTCTTTTTTTTTAAAAAAATCTGCAAAAATGTCAACAATTCTGTGTTTTTCTGTCAATATGGGGTGCTATGATTTTAGCAACCATAACCAAGAGTTAAATGTAAGGGGGTCTAAATACTTTCTGTACCCACTGTAGTACAAATATATGCCATTCATATTCGTTTCTCACAGGACATTGTTGAAGTTTTTGTTTTTGTTTTTCCAGGTGAAATTGCAAGAGGCTATTGAGTATGAGGATCTGGGGGCTGACTCTGGGCCTAAAACTATTGCTTTAAACCTCAAGAAATCTGATCGGTACGATCAGTTTTACATGTCAATTATCATGAATATTGCAGTTTGATTAGTAGCTCAGAAGTGTACATATCACTCTTGCCTGTGCGTGTGTGTCTTGTGATTTTATATATATATATATATATATATATATATA
>MU557501.1:1657329-1667329 GCA_024362625.1 Silurus asotus
TATGTATATATATATATATATATATAAATACACACACACCCCTGGCATTGTTGTATATGTTTTCAAGTTTAGTAATACAAAAAAACAACCCAAACACACAAAAAATAGTCAGACACTGCGCTCAAAAATAGGCGAGGAGGAGGCAAACCAAACTGGTGGTCCACCACTTAATACGTTCATAAGGAAACTCCCGATTTTAACTACGTTCCACGCGTAAAAAAAAAAAGGATTGCATTCTGTACACACGTGCGCCTAACCACAGATGTTTAGTACGAAAACGTGAACCGATACACCCCTGTACTATACTATAAAGTACTGTACTACTGCTTTCTAGGTATTCCCATGGTCCAGTTCCCCTGCAGTCCCAGCACTACTCCACAAGCCAGGACATCATCAACTCCGTCAGCTGTATTAGGGAGGAGATGAGCTGCTACAAACCCCGTCTTACTCAGGTATTTTTGTCCAGAACACTTTATCCAGTATAAAACTATTAAAAAGTACACAATGGCTGGATCAGGGTTTTTTTTTTTTAGACACTAAATTACTTTTATAGGACAGGAATGAGTGTTTAGCAGACACCTTTATCCAAAAGCACTTTGAGGGACATTAGTACAGAAAAAAAAGGAGTCTGACTTTTTATTTTGAGTGGTAATTCAAATGCTTGGCAATAAGGTAAGTCTTGACTGCAGGGTCATTTCAGGTCAGTAGGTGGGCACAATAAGAAGCCATTAGAGGGAAAGGAATAATAAGGGGGCATGGGAGAACTTGGGAAGCTCAATTGTGAATCGGTTACATGAGTTGGATAGTGTGCCAGATTGGCATCTGTGGGTAAATAATGCCAGATGTTCAAGAGAAACCTGCATGACCAAGTCAGGTTAGAAACATATGGGGAGAAGGACTGTAAAGAACTAGAGTGGATGATTCTATCCGAGACCTGTGCAGGGAAATTATCAGATCTTGAATGCATTTCTTTAAATTATACAATAGCCCAGTACGGTTGCTATGAAGGTTCGGCTACTGGTACTTACTTCTTGATATTTAATCTGATTGTGCCAAATGGAAAATAGCAAACTTTTAAAATGCTGTGCCGCTAATAACATCGCTTGTAAGAATACAATAATACAATAATTCGAATTTGACTGCTTATGGCTGGTATTATGATATTCAGTGTTGGTGTAAACACGAGAAAACCAATTTATAGCTTTAATAAGGATTTTAGAACGATACCAGTTCTTAATAGCAGACGTCAAGCAGGGTTTCTTGAAGAAAGTAGTTGAACCAAGTTTAAAAAAATTCATACCCATTTACACTTCCCAGATTTGAGAGACAAGTTCTAAGCACAGCCGCAATGAGAACCCTGAGAAATCGAATTTTTGTGGAAAATAAAAATAATGCTTAGTGTCATTTCTTGGTGTACTTTCAGGTGATGTCCAGCAGTATGGCTAGTGCTGCTATTACAGCCCTTTCACCTGGAGGGGTTTTAATGCAAGCTGGACCCCAACAGACCATCAGTCGTGAGTTACCTTAGAACTTGTACTTCATAATTATTTCTACTTTCTGCAAATTGAGGGGCCAACATTGTTTCATCTCATCAACCAATTTCTTGTCATTGAAAACAGTGACACTGAAAACAGACGTTTCTGATCATCATCCTCATTGTTCTATATGGGGGGTGTTCAGCCTGGATACATGCAATAGATAATAAAATTTGAAATCCTTTTGTATTAATATGACGTGACATTAAAACAGGTACAGCTTTTACCAGAATCGTTTGAAATATCAGTATCTGCACTTCTACCTGAGTGAAGGATGTGTGTACTCATGCCACCTCTGCTTAAGATATTGACTAGGGTTTAATGATCGATTTAAAAGTAAAGGAACCTACATACGTTCTTAAAAATTATGCAAAGTTTCTAAAAACCTGATCGTCAATCCCTTATACACCGATGAGGCATAACATTATGACCACCTGCCTAATATTGTGTTGGTCCCCCTTTTGCTGCCAAAACACTCCTGACTCAGTGAGCATCAACACCATTAACTTCTTCAGCAGTTTTTTATCAATGAGACTCGGCCGCCCACAACCCTGTCGCCGGTTCACCACTGTTCCATCCTTGCACCACTTTTGATAGATACTGACCACTGCAGACCGGGAAACCCTACAAGAGCTGCAGTTTTGGAGATGCTCTAATCCAGTCGTCTAGACGTCACAATTTGTCAAATTCGCTCAAATCCTGACGCTCGCCCATTCTTCCTGCTTTAAACACATCAAGTTTGAGGAGAAAATGTTCACTTGCTGCCTAATATACCGAACAAAATTACAAACGCGACACTTTTGTTTTTGCCCCCGTTTTTCATGAGCTGAACTCAAAGATCTAAGACTTTTTCTAAAAAAAAATCTGTCTAAATCTGTGTTCGTGAGCACTTCTCCTTCGCCGAGAGAATCCATCCACCTCACAGGTGTGGCATATCAAGATGCTGATTACACAGCATGATTATCGCACATGTGTGCCTCAGGCTGGCCACGATAAAAGGCCACTCTAAAATGTGCAGCACGATGCCACAGATGTCGCAAGTCTTGAGGAGCGTGCGATCGGCATGCTGACTGCAGGAACGTCAACCAGAGCCGTTGCCCGTGAATTGAATGTTCATTTTTTTACCATAAGCATCTCTATAGGCATTTCAGAGAATTTGACAGTACATGTCATGGTGAGGTGTCCCCAAATTGTAGTGTTTTATTTATTTGTGATCTGTCTTCTCTGTGTGTGTGTGTGTGTGTGTGTGTGTGTGTGTGTGTGTGAACGTGTGTAGAGTTGGTACCCAGTGATGTTCAGAGCGAACTGAAGCACTTGTACACAGCAGCAGGAGAGCTGCTTCGACACTTTTGGTCCTGTTTTCCTGTCAACACACCCTTCCTGGAGGAGAAGGTACAGATTCTCTCTCAGGGATTGTAGTATCTACTGCAAGTACAGAGCTTATATTGATTTTTGACTTTTTGAGTTTAATGCGGTTAGTACTGGAACACTGATGGCCACTAGAGGGCAGTTTTCTTTCTTCATAGTCTGAATGTTTGTGAGGGATTTTCAAACAGATGGTGAACCAAGCACTTAGATCACACTTTATTTAATTGAATTAAGAAAATGGCCCTCTGTGATTTTTTATTATATTTTTAATTCTGTATTATTCTGTATGCCTATCATGGTTTAGCCGGTTATTCTTAGTTCCTGATGCCTGAGCTAGTATGCAGAAATATTTTTTCCTTGAGTCTACATAGCATTTTGACAGACATCTGAGAGTCCATAAGAATCTATGCTTTCAGGTTTTTTTTTTCTTCGACACGACGAGATGTTTCCTCGTGATCACAACTTAATTTTCTCATTATCTCGACACATTGTTTCCTCACTTTTTCTGTGTATAAGGCATTAGAGAAATGTTCTAGAGGCAGCATCAAGAATAATACCCATAACCATTTGTGGCAGCGGGCACATGGGCGAGAACACGCTCTTACACAAAAATTCATTAATGGTCACGAGGAAACAATATTTGTCGTGATCATGAGAAAATGTAAAATATTATAATGCATGGCCACTTAGGACTTCTGTACATTTCTGTACAAGGCAATATGTAACTTTTATGTAGTGATTTATCGCATTGCATAATGAACATTAATGAGCATTCTTTATTTTAATGACATTTGTGCATCTGCTTAGGTGGTTAAGATGCAGTCCAATCTGGAGAGGTTTCAGTCAACCAAGCTCCACCCATTCCAAGAGAAGATCCGACGGGAATACTTAAGTACCAATGTGAGCACCGATGTGTGCGTGTGTGTGTATATATATATTACACATTATCTGAATGCAGAGGATGAAGAAAGCATTTATTCGCCTCAAAGACATGCTAATTTTTTATTTTTCCCTAAACATTATCTATTCGTAATTAGAATAATGATCTGTTTTTATTATTATTTTTATTTTATTTTTTTTAAATAGAGGACACTCTTGGAAAATAACTAACCAAGCTGTAATATTTTTTTCCTTTTTGTTTTTTTTTTTTGTTTTTTTGTTTTGTGTTTTTTATTTTAGATCGGCTCAGCATTTTTCCACAAAAGACTGGAAAAAAATTTTGGTTCCAGCATCACAATACAGCTGGTCAGGGTCGCGGTGTTTCATGGTCAAGATGCCAGGATTACATTTTGTGACGATTCAATTATTAGATTTCAGGTTGTCTATCCATCTAAGATGAACTGATTTGATTATAGAATTGGTCAAATGTCCAAAAAATATATATTTCTTCAATTGCTTCCTTCTTATCTAATTTGAGGGTATTTCTGCCACATGAATTAGTATTTAGAAGGACAAGTCCACACCATCGAGTTGTAGTGTTTTTGGAGATAAATGTAGAAAGAAAACATCAAAACCAGTTACTCCAATTCAAAAAATGTTAACCGGTTCAAACCAGTACTGCCACATTGCAGTACATACAGGAAGCGGGTCATGTGGTTTTGACATGATGTAATTGGTTTTAAGTGACATTTTACGCCACTGGAGAGTGTTTCCTAAAATGCGTTTCACTTGAACGAATAACTGGACTTGTTTAAATTTTGACTCTTCTGAAAGGTTAATGGATTTAATGGAATGGAATTGCGGGGTCTTAAAAAGTCGAAATCCTTATTTTAAGCCTTAAAAAGTTTGTTTTAGGTCCTTCTTAATTTTCTGAGGTCTATGTAATGCTACCTCTAATACTCATTTAAATGCACTTGCAGCACTTTAGAATTTTTTGTTTGTTTGTTTTCATGGTGTTGTAGTACTTTGGTTCGCTAGCCCAAATATTCGACTACAAATTAGACAAACGTGCAATAGCCAATCAGCTTTCTGTTACTGATGCGAATTTCTTGGATCGTACCACAGGTGTAAAATATATTTTTTTTCCCCCCTCAGCTATGACGAAGTGCAAGTTTAGCGATACTTGGCTTGAAAAAATAATAATTAATAAATAAATTATTTTATTATATAATAAATGTGGCGGATAAATACAACAAAATAAAATGATACGACCGGCATAAAAACTGGTATTTTCTCAATATAATACTAAACGTCAATCCACTGTGTTGTTTTTTCCCTATTTTTTTGCTCGCTTGGGGGTTTAAATTTAGCAGTAATGTATTATGTGTTAGCGGGCGGAGCCGCCCCTCTTTAAGAAGGTAGCGGATGGAGGTAAGACATGTGACCGAGGCATTATGACATGCATCAAGAGTAAGTTATAGACAGATGTGGCAGAGGGAATCCGGTAATTTTCCAAAAAAAAACTTCAGAATCAGATAATAAATAAAACAGAAATAATGTAAGGTATGTATTCTTTCTGTGTGGCCCGGCACCAATTGACCCACGGACCGGGGACCACTACTTTGGCCCTATTAGGCATAACATTATGACCGCCTGCCTAATTCATGGGTCCCTCTTTTGCTGACAAAACAGTCATGACCGGTTGAGCGTCAACAGCATTAACTTTTTCAGACATGTGAGCTACAGGAGTTTGTCTGTGGTATCGGATCACACATGCCAACCTTTGCTCCCTTCTGTGCATTAATAAGCCTCGATTACCCATGACCCTGTCGCCGGTTCACCACCGTTCTTTCCTTGGACCCCATTTTGATAGATACTGACCACTGCAGACTGGGAAACCCCACAGCTGCAGTTTTGGAGATGCTCTAACCCAGTCGTCTAGACGTTACAATTTGGCTCTCGTCAAACTGAAAAGTGTTCAAATTGGGCTTTCAAATACACATTCCAACCTCAAGACTGAAATTTTTCTTTGGGAAGAGGTTTAATGATTGAAAACTGCACTTTAGACAAAAGAAAATGAATTGTTCGGATTTGCCTAGGCGAAGACCGAATCGTTGTGAGAACTGCTCTGTTGAACTGAAAGTGACATTTGAGGGAAAAAAAAAAATGCACGCCTGCTACTCTTAAAAAGTTTTAAAAGAATTTTAAAAAAAAGATTTTGATTTTTGTTTGGTTTTTTTTCTTTCAGCTGACCAGCCATCTAGAGGAGATGCTCAAGGCAGCCTATAACAAGTTCCACGCTTGGCAGACGCGGCGTATGTTGAGAAAAACCTGAGGGAAGAGAAACCGAGCCATTTGATGTACAATATTGGAGATTATAAAAAGAGGGAGAGAGAACAGTCTCCTTTAAGTCCAGCTTGGTCGCTCCACCTAGTGATGCAAGTGTTAGTGGGGTGAAGCCTATTGTGCCTAGATATTCAGGACTTGGGTTTTCACCAGATCAGACCATGTGGAGATGGACTACACCACTGATATCTGTACATTTTTTATTTTTTTTCTTCTTCCCGTCGATCTGATTTTTGTTGCCCTGCTATTTTTTTCTATTTTCTTCCTTTACCTTCAGTGAGAAAGACGTCTGGCTTCCTAACTGGAATCAAACGTGCATTTGACAGTGTTGAATTTATGACCAAACTGTGGGCTTAATACCAGAGGAAGTATTCTCAGGAACTAAAAAAAAGAAATGTTCAATGCAAAACAACATGCGGGGGATTTTACGTGGCACACAGCACATGACTGAAATAACGGTGATGATCTATGACTCAAATCATGGCAGTGCAATGCAGTACGAGTGTGTACACACTCGTTCAATGGAAACCCAGAGGCACAGTGGGGAAATAAATAAAGCAATACTGTATACGTTCAATTGTGTATTACTGGCGTGCGACTCGCACGACATTCTGTTCAGTCTCATTTAAATGCACTGAAAACAAGTTTCTGGATACTGGGGAAATAAAAGTCAATAGGATTCCTGATGTGTTTGTGTGTCCTTTTACTATTGTGCAAAAAATGTATTCAAATTTTGAAATGTGGATCAGTGGTGGATGAATTTCCCAAACTATGTAGTTGAGTTAAAGTAGTGATGCACTCAAGTAAAGTTCAAAAGTATTTGCCTTCTAATGTGCTAAAATACTGATTTATTATGGCTATAATGTTGATGTTATCATTTTTGGCCAATACTCTGTTACTCTTGGAACAGCAAACACTGATATCTATTCAAATGATCATAAGCCCAAATGCTTCTTTTCAACTATGAGGTGGTATCAGAATATTTTGAGACTAATGATGCTATTCTGACCACACAATTTTTTTGTACCACCTCTGTAGTTAAAACATTTTTTAAAAACGTGCAAGTAAGACCACGTGTGTTGTTGCGTCTGCTTTGGAACAATATGAATTGTTAAAAGTGGTATACCAATAAAATGAAATTGAATACCCATTTTAGATGCTAGTTAAAGTTACAAATTTAGCAGACAACAGCACATGATTTGTTGGCCTCAACCATGCTTGCAGTACATTATATACAAATGCAAGTAAATGTAATTAGTTTCGGTCTTTAGGTAGCTTTTTGTGTACCTTACTGAAGTATTTCAATTTGTGGAGACTTTAACTTCACTTCATTGCAAATTCAAATATCTTGATTTTTACTCAACTACATTTTGCGAAATCAGTCGTTCCCTTTTATTTATTGGGATAAAAACGTATTCAAGCAGCCGCCAATCAGGGCAGAGCGCGTTCTCTGTTTATAACTAGTTTTACACGATCATTTAAATAGATATCAATCAGTATTTGACTCATTCAAATCATTTTGATCAAGCAATCATTTTGAGACAAAAATGATAGATATCATAGCCATAATAAATCATAGTACTTTGGCTACTTAAGTACATTTCAAGGCAAATACTTTTTGTATTGAAAACCAGCAACAGCAATTTTCAACCTTGATTTTGCAGACGATCTCGCACTACTAAAAGGTAACCTAGAAAGAGCTCAATCCCGATTCGATAAAACTGCCAAACAACCAGAACAGCTCGGGCTCATGGTGATCGTGAAAAATAAACAGAAGCATTCACTAACCAGGATAAGAGTAAAAACTTAAAGCTAGGTAGCCAAAGGATTGAGTGGGTCAACAACTTTAAGTACCTGAGATCAATGGTCAAGTTCGAGCGAAACCGACATCATCACAAGAAAGGCCCTGGCGTGGGCTTCTGGAAAATGAAGGATATATTCCGCTCAAAGAACCTTCCCATTCTTCTTAAAACAAACATTTCCCCAGCAGCATGCTTATCAATACTTCTGTATGGTTGCGAAAGCTGGATTATAACAAAGAAGCTCAAACAAAGCCTCAACAGTTTTGCCGCCAACTGCTACAGAGTAATGCTCAACATCAAGCGCTTGGACAAAGTCTCAAATGCAGTGATACACCATACGATCTGTATTGACCCGCTAGACCTCCAGATACAATCAGCTCGAAACCAGAGTTCGAGCTGATCAACAAGTACGTTCTCTATCAACCATTCGAAAGACACGGGCGAAGAAAGGGTGGTAAACCAAAGCTTCTCTACCCGCAGCACATAGGCAAATTGATCAACAGTGAGATACCACCATCAGTTGACGAAACGAGATCAGCAGCAAGAAACAGAACAGAACGGAAGAAGATTGCTGACTCCTGCAAACCACAAAAATTTGCAGCCGACTGATGATGATGATGATGATGATGATGATGATAACTTTTGTACATTTACTCAAGTGAATGTTTTAAATGGGTACTTTTACTCGAGTCATATTTTACTGAGTGTATCTCCATTGTAACTTAAGTACAAGTACACGATTTATGTAGTTCCTCCACCACTGTGTGTTTCTTAGCATTTTTCTTCTTCTTGTTAATTATTATTGTAAATATTATTAGCGGTCAAACAAATATATAATCATACATACTATTAAAACCAAGTTATACATGATCGTTTAAATAGATTTGCCATGATAAATCAGTACTTTGGATACTTTTGTACATTTACTCAAGTTAAAACACTTTTACTGGAGTCATATTTCACCCTGTGTATCTCTACTTTAAATCAAGTACATGGTTTGTGTACTTCATCCACCACTGCTTAGGAGCTTGTTTAACTCAATGGTGGGGTGGAGGGTTTGGTCGGGGGGCCACAAAGAAAAGAAAGAATTCACCTCCTGTGTTAGGATTAACCCCTGTAAAAGCCAGAGTGTCTGAATTTCCTGTGAGATCCCAGCTTGCTCCTCTACAAATGCCCACATGACTGATAAGGACAGCAATAATCCAGCTAATTGATAACCTTGTGCTAGACATGTGATTTAGGAGCATGAGAGCACAGGCTTGTTCAACAGTACACTCTATTTAACAGAGAAGCATGAGGATACTTCTAAATGAGACGTGCCTTCAGAGTTTTTCCTCTGTCATCCATCATGAATATGAATTCCATATTGTCATAATAATCTATTCTATTCATGTCATAGTGTTTCTCTTGGGTGCTCGGCTTGTAGTCGTGTCTGATTACATTTAAGTTTCTATCCAATCAGATTTCAGGCATCATGTGTAGCCAGGCACAAACAAATCTGCTTTGAAGGCTTTTGAATCAGCAGTGTGAAAGTAAATGCTGGTTGAAGCCGAAACCAATCAGATTTTGAGTTCGTGGGAAGCGAGCATCCATTTTCGCATTTTCATATCCTTCCATCGGACGGTCAGAGAGCGCACTAGTCAGAGCTCGCAACTCGCATCTGTAGCGAACTGCACAAGCGAAAGTATATTCTTGTGGATTTAATAGCTGTTTGTTTATTTCACAATGGCAGAAGAAATTGATTCGGTCACAGAAACAATTGCAAGGACATTTCCAAGACAGACTTTACAAGGAAAGCTGGACATCATGAGGAAAGGTCGGCCCATACAGTTCGAAACAGTTGTCAAGCTTTTTCATGAACCATTTATAATTTTTTTTGTCTTTTTTTTTTTTGAATTTGCACAAAGACTAACACGTTGCCTTTATTTCAAATCCCCAGAAAAAAAAAAAAACTGGGGAATTTTATATAAAGTTAGTATTGATGTTTCTTCTAGAGATGATCTATGCTGGTGGTGCAGCTGTGGCTGCAGTGAAAGGAGACTTGTTGAATTGTGTTTATTGGGTTTCTTG
>MU557501.1:1672408-1693579 GCA_024362625.1 Silurus asotus
CACACACACACACACACACACACACACACACACACACACACACACACACACACACACAAATGCACGACCATCTCTTTTTATAAACTGACTCATAAAATTGCACTGTGGATATAGTGGATAGTGGGCGTGGCTTGGGTCAGGCTCTGCCATAGTCTGGTCAGTATTTGGCCAATGTGTAGCAATGTTTGAAAAATCAGTATATATGATAACCAAGTCCAAACATCTCACCATATTAAGCAACTTTCTACATACACACACACACACAAACACACGATGAAGAAAATAAATCCAAGTTTGTTTCGCATGTAAGGAAAAACACACTCCAGGCTGTGCAGTTATACCAAAATAATCCAAGCTGAAGTGATGTGATGTGATGTGATGTGATGTGTGTGTGTGTGTGTGTGTGTGTGTGTGTAAAATGTATTTTGTATTTTATGTTTTATTTATTTATGAGCACCATGCCATGTTTTGTTCGTCTTAGAGTCACATACAAAGCTGTGAAAACGTTTGGCGTTAGTTCCTGTTATTGCTTTTTTTTTCTCACTGGCATCTCTCTCTTTTTCTCTTTCTTTCTTTCTGTCTGTCTTTGAACAAACAGTTTATCTTCACGCTTGACTGAGAAACCCTGAAAGTCACTAAAGGGTCTGCTATAAATATTATACACTTTATGGACAAAAGTATTGGCACACCTGACTTTTCCACACATACTGTATGTGGTTCTTCCCCAAACTGTTACTACACAGTCACAGGCAACACACTATTGTGTAGGAAGTCTTTGCATGCAGTAGCATTGCGTTTTCCCTTTATTGGGAGAATCTAGGAGAGCCAAACCTGTTTTAGCATGATGATACCCCTGGCACAAAGCCAGCTCCATGAAGATATTCTTTACATGGGTTGTGTGGAAGATCTCCTGCTACAAACTCGATTTAGTACTCGTTTAGTCTCGTATTGTCTCGTATAGTCTAAGCTAAATATATATTGTTCTTTACGTCTGTGCTTCTGAGAGTCACCAACAGCTGGAACCAAATCCCTTGTGTTTCGACACACTTGGACAATAAATCTGATTCTGATATAGACCTATTGACTGCACCCCAGGCCTCATCTTCAGTAGCTAACTTTACTAACACTCTAGTGTCTGAATGAGCACAAATCTCCACAAGCACTCTCCAAAATCTGATGGAACACCTTCCTGGAAGAGTGGAGGTTATTATAAGCACAAATCAATCTTCTGGTCTCATTTCCTGTAAACGTTCCTGTGTTCGAGCTGGTATAAGAGAAATAACAACGTACAACCAAAAGCATGTTAATATGAACCGATTGTACATCACAGTCCGATCTACTGTCCGAGCTGAACCGAAATAATGTGCATCTTCTGACCCAGAAGAAAGAACACAAGATCAGACACCAATTACTGCTCTCAATGGACATACTGTTTTGTCTTTATTATATAATTATTTGTTGTGGTTTTTATATTAATTTATTTCATCTTATTTATAGATCGTTTTTTTTCCTCCATGCTTCTATGTTTTTATAGCCATACAAACCCAAAGTGTCCTCAGGGGAATTAGCATGTAACATGTTTGCATCAGAAGGCAGTTACAGAGACAAAGGTCAGCACAGTTCGCATTCCCCCGGCCAGAGAAAGCACAGGCTGCAGGATTGTGACTCCAGTCTGTGAAATGTATTAGGAGTCGCATACAGAATTAGAAAAAAAAGGTCCGTAATGGAGAATACATTGGTATAATGATTTATTTTTTTCAACATGAACCATATTGCCAAATATTTGTGGACACCTGACCATACTATCCACATCTAGGCTCAATAAACTGTTATAATTCTAATTCACATCGCTAATTCATATCTTCAAATTTTGCATTGTGTACAGAGGCATTGTTATGCTGGAACAGGTTTTTTGGGCTCCTAGTTTAAGTGAAGGGAAAATTTCATGCTACAACATCCAAAAAAACACTGAACAATTGTGTGCCTTCAGCTTTGTGGTAACAGTTTGGCTGGAAAAGTCAGGCGTCTTAATACTTTTGTCCGTCTGGTGTATTTTAATGGGGCTGAACCTGAAGCTGATTCGGTTTATAATGCAAAACTTGTTTAATGGTCGCTCCTTGTTACTTTATTTAATATTATTTTAGAATATTTAATTGATCCCACAGAAAATGTTGTTGTTATTATTATTATTATTATGATTATTATATTTCATTTTATTTAATTTATTATTATTATAATTTTTTGCATATCCCAGTGTAAGTAGGTAGGATGGATGGATGGATGGATGGATGGATGGATATATAGATAGATGGGTACATAATTAGATGGATAGATGGATGGATGGAGTGGTAGATAGAGGGGTAAATAAGTAAATAGAGGGGTAAAAACCTAGATAGATGGATGGGAGGGGTAGAGGGGTAGATAGAGCGGTAGAAAGATAGATAGAGGGGTAGATAAGTAAATAGAGGGGTAGATAACTAAATAGATGGGTGGATAAGTAGATAGATAGATGGGTAGGTAGGTAGATAGATAGATAGATAGATAGATAGATAGATAGATAGATAGATAGATAGATAGATAGATAGATAGAGGGGTGGATGGATAGATAGATAGATAGATAGATAGATAGATAGATAGATAGATAGATAGATAGATAGAGATCTTTATAGTGCATCAAAATAAAATATAATAAAGCATTAAAATGTAAACATAAGTAATCCGTTAAAATATTAAAGTATTGCACATTCAAAGTCTTTCTACAGATTGTGGTTGGGAATAAATAAATACAGAAGTGCGTGTAGTGTCAGTTCTCTAATGGCTCTCGGGTAAAATCGATTCCTCTGTGTGTGTCTGTGTTATTATTATTATTATGATTATTATTATGATTATTATATTTCATTTAATTTAATTTATTATTATTATACTTTTTTATTTTTTTTGCATATTCAGTGTAAGTAGGTAGGATGGATGGATGGATGGATAGATGGATGGATATATAGATAGATGGGTACATAATTAGATGGATAGATAGATAAATGGGAGGGGTAGAGGGGTAGATAGAGCGGTAGAAAGATAGAGGGGTAGATGGGTAGATAGATAGACGGGTAGATAAGTAAATAGAGGGGTAGATAACTAGATAGATGGGGGGATAAGTAGATAGATAGATAGATAGATAGATAGATAGATAGATAGAGATCTTTGTAGTGCATCAAAATAAAATATAATAAAGCATTAAAATGTAAACATAATTAATCTGTTAAAATATTAACGTTTTGCACATTCAAAGTCTTTCTACAGATTGTGGTTGGGAATAAATAAATACAGAAGTGCGTGTAGTGTCAGTTCTCTAATGGCTCTCGGGTAAAATCGATTCCTCTGTGTGTGTCTGTGTCTGTGTCTGTGTGTGTGTGTGTGTGTGTGTGTGTGTGTGTGTGTGCGTGTGTGTGATGTGAAGGACCTGAAGCGTCTTTCCCAAATATCTTCATCGTGTGGCAGCAACTAAAGCCAGTTCTTTTTTGATACACAGGAAAAACCAGTTTATTTAAACGAAAACAAAAAAAATGCTGATTGTTTATTTCCCAGAGCTCATCAGGATGATTCCTGTGGTGCCGGAGACGTTTACTCATGTCTTGGCCGAGTTCGACAGTTTCGATCCTTTAATTTCTGCCCTGCGCCTCGATTCAGGCAGACTCAAGGTAACGCAGTTATTTTCTTCTTTACCGCTTATTTCCTGTGAAATCTTTCTTCTGGTAAACTTAACTATTTATTGATTTCTTTGTATGGGAGTGTAGTGCACGTGCCTGGCCGTGTCACGCAAATGGCTCGCTCTCGGCACCTCGGCCGGAGGCCTGCACCTTATACAGAGAGATGGATGGAAACAGAGACTTATCCTCACCCACAAGGTTCCTGTTCCCTCAGGAGCTCCCTGAGATCTTTAGTCTGTATAGAATTTAGGTTTATGGAGCTGTGAAAAATAACCGATTATGCTTCTTTGTCTCAGGAGGGTACGCTTACACACGTCGCGTGCTGTCCACACGATGAAGACTTTATTGCTGTAGCAACAAGGTACTCGGACATACCCTACCTTTTACACATGGACGATGGTTGTGAAAATGTTCAGTGCATATTAATTGTGTGTGTGTGTGTTTAAAGTGAGGGCCTGGTGGTGATTTGGGAGCTGCAGGCGGAGCGCCGAGGTCGTCCTGAGAGGGCGTGTGTATCGTGGGAGCATCGTGGACAAGTTATAACCTCTTTATGCTGGGACACAGGAGCTCTACGGGTGTTCATCGGAGACGCAGCAGGGAAAGTGTCTTTTGTACGCGCCGGGACCTCCAAACTCGGCAAGGTATCGTCAAAGTATCTCATCATTCAACTAAACAGGCATGAAAACTCGCTGTAGTCAAGTCATGCCTACGACTGCGTGTGTGTGTTGCTTGCAGGGCTCAGCATTTGTGATCTTCCCAGTTCAGTCCATCACAACAGTCGACTCTCGTGTGGTGCAGTTGGGATACCTGGAAGGTCATCTGTTGATTTCGTCTCTTACCCGCTGCTACCTCTGTGACACCGAAAGGGAGAAGTTTTGGCGAGTGGGGAATAAGGAACGCGACGGAGAGTACGGAGCTTGTTTTCTTCCGCAGATGCAGACCGGATCGAGGACACCCGGAGCAGGCGCCACCCAGCTCGTGTATTGTGCTCGGCCAGGCTCGCGCATATGGGAGGCCAACTTCAGCGGCGAGGTGCTCAGCACCCATCAGTTTAAACAGCTGCTTGCCTGCCCGCCTCTGCCTCTCATCTCTTACAAGTATGCAGTTCAGAGAGTTTCTTCGATTCTGTTTGCTAAGTTGCTAATCAAGCATGGGTTATAGTGTTATTTTGGGGGTTTTTATGTCCATACATGGCCATGGTTTTTACTCCTAAATAAATGAATTACTCATTTCAGATAGACGCAATCATATGAGGGGCATTACTTAGTTACAGTACTCATTCATTTAATTGATTTACTGTGATTTTGCATAATAATTGGATCGATTATCCATTTTTTCAGGAATGAGCCACATTATAAGCCAGGTCAGAGGAGTCCTCAATCCCTCGCCTTTCATAGACTGCTTCAACTCAGGTAATAAGATACCACAACATGCAGACTGTGTGTGTGTGTATGTATGTGTGTGTGTGTGTGTTTGTGTGTGTGTGTTTGTTTTTGTTTTTGAGAAAGTTTATGGGCAACTATAAAAAGTAATTTTTCAGTACATTTTATGACATGTTTTACAGCAGGGGTCTTTGTCAGGTCATTGACCCCTAAGGGCAATAGAGACATGGGGCAGGTACCCCACCTGATACAAAATATGTGGATCATAGCCACTGATAATAGAAACTAATCATATTATGCTAATTATATTATGTTAAGACAATTAGAACTGTTGTTGTTGTTGTGCATGCATCACTTTGTTTATATTTTTAGACCTTTCAAAAAGATTTATCCGTCATAACAAACATATATGTAGCAATTTATTAAGTTGTCTTTGATTTGAATTGAACTTTGATGTAATAATTCAAATTTTAAATAAAATCTTTTATCTTTTGATGTTGTTACCCATGTTTGTTTTTTGTTTTTGTTAACAAAAATTTATTTGTGATTCAACATTGATTAGCGGACCCCCGGTCGAAGACCCATGTTTTATAGTTATATGGGATAATAATAAAAAAAAAAAGGATTGTTGCCTTTATAATTGTATTATTGTGTGTTTCAGTGATCACAACCTTCTGACATGGACAGACTCTGCCATTTATATCTTCACACCGCACAGTGGGCAGGTTTTACTATGGACCCAAATTAAGGGTAAGAAACGAGACGGAAATCTATTAAACATATTCAAGTATAAACTTAATCTAAAAAAAACCCCACTACATAAACACTACCTTTGCAAGCCCCCACTGTCTCTCAATTTTCACTTGTTTTCTATTTATGTAATTCACATGCCCTAACACATAACATCACTAAGCTTTACTTAAATAAACTATATGGAGAAAAGTTTGTGGACACCTGATCATCCACTCCTGTAGAAAGATGTGGGTGACCCGAGGAGGCCTTCGGTGCAGTAAGCTTTCTGATTCATTCCAAAGATTTTTAGCAGGATTGAGTTCAAAACTCTATAGAAGGCAATTCACTCGATCTTCATACAGCAGGAGCAGATTTAGATTTTATATTTCAAGTGAAGTGAGAATGGAATGCTTTAGCATCCAAAGACATTTAATACAATCGTGTGCCTCCACTTGGTGGTAACAGTTTGAGGAAGAACCCCATATGTGTGGAAAAGTCAGGTGTCCCAATACTTTTGCTCATATAATGTAATGTATTAAGACTTAAACCCAGATGCTTTGAACTGTACCATAGAATAAAATTCAAGTTTACTGTTTGGTTAAAACCTTTCGTTTCAATTTTGCTCAATTTACCCAGATATTGTAGACATTGCAGTGTTTCGCAATGAGTTGTTTTGTCTCCATGGTGATGGGCATCTGTCTCACCTGCTCTTGATGCCTGCTGAACGCTGTGTGGAGCGACTGTTAAAGCGAGAGAACTGGACACTGGCTGCCTCTGTGTGTTGCATGTTCCAGCACGCCATAGTAACCTGCAGGGTACATACACACTCTTTGTGTAGTCACTCTTACTTCTGTACACACTCTAACAAGGACACTGTTTCTTACTATTAGACATTTGTTCTTGCATACATCATTCTCTCTCTTTCTGTATCTCCCCCTTTTTTTATAGGCGAGAAAGACCATCGCTATGGATCGCTTGGAACATCTCAAGGCCCAGCTAAATCCAACTTCTCAGCATGAGCTTATTGGCCAGTTGGAGGCAGTGATCAGCAAGCTGGAGCCTTTGGACTCTGCCTGTAGCAGTCGCAGAAGTAGCATCTCTTCTCATGTGAGCTCGGGGGAAGGAAATGTAAAACCAAACTGTACTTGCGTCTGATATTATTGAATACCATTTATTATCTTAGAAATAGTGTTTTAAGCCGGGTCGCAAAATAAGGATAAAAAAAAAGTCAACATTTTTGTTTTATTTACATTTTATTAACTTTCGCATATATGTATATATTTGCATATTTATACAGAAGATGACCACTATGCTAATTTGCCTCAATTGTTTTAGTCAGTTTTTTTTTGTTTATATGCATCGATAAATGAAGCTCCCACTTATTCCGCATTACAGTGAGCTGAGTTACATTTAAATTATATATGTAATAATAAATAAACAGTCATTTACAGATGGTTCCAGAGTTGCGATGGTTCGAAAATTTTATTACCTTGAAAATATTTAAAGGTTCGCGAGCCATGCCCGTGCTGCCACATGCATCTATTATATATGATTTGAATTATTATTTTAACCAAAAACATGTATAATGCAAATCCACAAACCATAATGCAGAATAAGTGAGAGCTTATTTTATCAATGCATAGAAAAAAATGCAGCTGAAATGAGTGCAGGGAATTGGCGGAAGCAAAAGTCAATAAAATGGAAATAAAATACAAATGATAAAGTTTTTTTTTCTGTGTGGCTCGCTAACATGATCCATGGCCCAGTACCAGTCTGTGGTCTGTTGTTCGAGGACCCCTGTGTTAGTGTATTCTTTCATTTCATTGAAAAGCAGTGTATATTAATTTTTTCAAACGGTGTCAATAAAACCAAATTTTTTATTTATTTTTTCTCATTAGGAAAGCTTCAGTGTGCTGGACTGCGGCATCTACCGAGTCATCAGCCGCAGAGGCAGCCAATCAGATGAGGATACTAACTCCCTCCTTAGTCAGTCAATGCTGGAGGAGGAAAGGATGAAGGAGTTTAGCTTTGCTCAGGAGGAGGAGCAGGTGGAGCCTGGTAAGGGGGCAACAGACAAAGATCAGACACTAACTACAATTATAAAAGGGCTAGGTTTCACCTGATGTTGGTCTGATCAATATAAAATATGGCAAAGGAGCTTCTAAGGAGGACATTGTGTGATGCACTTGATTGAGAAATGATGCCATGTTTGTTAAGTGATCCGCATCATAGTTTTGCACTTTGTATATCAGACTAGAACATGTAGAATAAAAGGAAAGAGCCTTTATTTTGTATTTGCTAATTATATGATTTTTCCAAAGGCTTTTTTGGTTGATCTTCAGATGAGCTACGCTTACTCTAAACTGTTTTAATTTTGGTGCTCTAGATTATTTGTATCAGTCCTTACATGCTCCAAAACTCACCTGACTCAATTTATACAGGAAATGAGTTAAAGCACAAAATGAAATCACAAAATTCACAAAATGAAATCGCATTTCATCATGTATTTTGCACAATGACAACGTTGAATGTAATCTAATATCAATAGTAGGGGTGTAACAGTACACAAATTCTCGGTTCGGTTCAATTTCGGTGCGAAAGAAATGCGAAACATAAATTGCTTGGTCTTTTTAAAAAAAAATGTAAATAATGTTTATTATTATTACAATTTGTAATTAACATTTAAACATTTCGCATTTTTTTTTACAATTTGAAATGAAATGCTCGCTTGGTTAAATAATATATAAAATAATATTTTATCTTTTTATAAAAAATAAAATTAGAATAAATGTTAAAAATGCAATACACCTTTTTTTTTTTTATATTGATTACATAAAAAAAATGTGAATAAAATTGTTTACATTTACAAAATAAATTGTATTTCCGGTTTGAAGTGTGTAGCCACATTGACACTGCGCTAACTCTAGTTCCTTTTTTTTTATACCCCAGATAATGTTGTGTATGTTTTCTCAATTTTAATAATAATAAATAAATTCATGCACTGAAAGTGAGAGGCGGAGACTAAACAAACTTGCGGTCCGCCACTTAATTCGTTCCTGAGGGAGCTCGATGTTCCGCATGTAAAAATACACGAATATGTGTAGCGTTACACCCCTAATAAATAGACATGATCAGCGCAGGGGGATTTTAAAAATTTGCAGTTTAAAGATTGAATAATGTAAAAGTCAATGATTGTTTTTATAAGCCGATTTGAACAATATGACTGCATTGGTTGCATTGAAATTGTTGTATATCATTAATAAACATCTGAAAATAACCAAAACATAGTCTTGCACATAGTCATTGTTTATCATGTTGGATTTTGGTCTGGTAAATCATCTTCTCAAGCCAGAAGTAACCTGTGTGAAGACTTGGACAAATTGGCACTGAAAAAGCTGGAAAAATGGATTAAACATCAGAATCTAATGCAAAAATATCGCAGGAATGTTCTTTCAAAGCTCCTGTCAATGTTCTGGCCTCATAAATCTTTGCGAGTTCTAATTTTCTTCATTATTCTTTATTTTCTTAATTTTTTTCCTTTCTTTACATTTCTTCTACTCCTCCCTAAATGCTTTAATCAATTCCTTAATTGATTCTTCTTACTTCATCCTCTGATTCTGTTCCCATCTTCATTTTCCATTTTCTACCCGTTCCATTATTTTTTTTTTTCTTTCACTTTTGTCATCTTGGCATCCTGATCTCCAGACCCCCAGTCATGTGTACGTGTCGAGGCGGACAAATCAGATCTCTCAGGCCTGCAGTTTCACCTCCCACTTTCATTCCGTCCAAAACCACCACTCATCGCACTGCAGGCTGTTAAAGACAGGTATCCTTTCTGAGACAAACACAAAACACAAAACACGCATCATGCATTGTTTTATTTTCCACATAAACTCCACATTCCAAAGGAAACAAACCCCCAGAAGGCCACATACATACAATCATATTAGTCTGTTACTTCGATAGAAACCAGTAATTTCTCTGCATAAAGCCTGGTGCACATCTATAATGAGTTGAACCAAAATCGTTTCTATTACAGGCAGCTTTCAGTGCGCTCCAAAACAGGAAGTGAAACCGAACAAGGGAAACAAAATTCACTGATTCAGATGCACCTGGCATTCACCCGACTTTTCCCTAGTCTTAACTTCCTCTTTTGATATGGCCGCTCGTTTTAAAAATAGTCTTCCGCTGTAGCGTCTTTCATTTCACATATCTGCTGCGAAGGGTACGTCCGTTTCATTCGGCTCTATTTTTCAGTCATATATCAGTTCTTCCTTAGTTTACACACGTACTATCATTGTGTTTAAAGGTTAAAAGCGTATCGTTTATGACAACCCTGCATTGGAATTATCTTATCTCACTATCATGCATTCCTTTCTTTTGTGTCTGTTCGAAGCGTTTCAAGCTTTGTGAAGAGGACTACCGAAAAAATCAACAACCTGCAGATGAACTCTGAGCTCTGGGCCCGACCTGACCATAGGGATGGTGGACAGGGAGAAGTCACTCCCTCAGTGACTTCATGTAGAGATGAAATGGACAATGAGTAAGTCCTTTTTTTTTTTTTTTTTTTTTTTTTTTTTTAAATGTCAAAAAGTTTTACGAGGTGGCATCAAAAAGTTTCGAGACTATCTCTGTTTACAAGTGACTACTTTATTTATCCATGTTTACACACCATCACCTTCAAAATGGTCCCCTTGAACAGAAACAGCAGACTATGTCCGGAGTATGTCCTTCTTTTCGGAGCGTGTCAAGCACCTGCTGGATCTTCCCAGTGGTGTCGAACAGTGACCTTGGAGCTCGATCTTAATCTCTGGAGCCAAATCTGGCGAGTAGGGTGTGTTACGTTCCCACCTTGGCTAGGCCTAGGGGAGTATGGGAACAAGTACCATTTAGTTGTTGAAGGTTGTTTGGACAAAAATAGTAGGTCAAGTGTAGTGGTGTAACAGGCAGAGGTTTTAATGCGTTCCAAAGCTGTCAACAAGTCTAGACTCACACAGGCAAAGGAACATGGACAGTGCAAAAGAAATGAACATAGTAAAAGGACTACTCTAGGCTGTATTCTCTAGGCTTAATCTGACTAGCGAACAACAACTTGCTGATTTTGCTAGATTATGCTATCAGGAAAATACAAGGGGTGGCACCTGCCCTCTAACATTAGATCATGCCCTCTAACATTAGATCATGATCATTAGATCAACGTGTGAGAAGAGCTCGGTGACTGAGTGTGGACGTGGTCAGAATAGCCACAGGCACACTGACTTCTGAGGATCGGTGCTCCCTGCGACTGTGCGTGCAGACTTGTGCTGCCATCTGTTAGCAGGTTACAAAACCAGTCTCGAACTTTTTGATACCACCGCGTGTTCATGTTCATGGATGATTGTATTCACTCTGTCTTGCATATGTCAGGGAAATCGTCGAGCAAGCCGAGAACGAGTTACGCGAACTAAGGGCAGCAACGCAGAAAGCCATGTGAGTAATGACCAAATAGCACCAACTAGCACATCCTGTGTACTAGAGGTCGACCAATAGTGGATCGTACACACCAATAACTGGAGTAAAAAAATAAAAATAAAAAATGTAACACTTTATGGTTAAATGGATAATTTGAATATATTAATAAATATTCAGAAAAATATAAGGCATACATTTAAACTGAAAATAATAACATTTGGTGCCCACATTGGTATGTTCCATATTTTTCATTGTTCCTCCCTATAGGTTGCAGATCCAGGACCCTCTCATTCTACTGGATCCCAAGTGTTTGACTGAGGTGCTCCTAGAGTGGCTCCCTATTCTGGAAAAGGTCTTGTGTCCAGAGAAGCCCACAATCAGTGAGATGGAGAACGTGGAGAAGAAGCCAGAGGAGAAAATGAAAGACGGTGATGTCATCCCTCGGGATGACAGCGGATTTGGAAGCCAGTCGGAATCCGAAAAATAACACTCCAAAAAATGAAAACAGTTACATTTAAAATGAATAAAAAAGACACAACAAACAGCACATGGTTTCATTAAGTTGCCTCTAGTGGCCGCTCTTGTACTGTATAACGAAACCCGGAAAAACTACTGGTATGAATCCACTATGGGTGCAGATGAATCAGTTGACCTCTAGTTTCCAGATATCATATTGCCATTATGTGGACAATCTTCTATTCATTCTCTCCAACATTTGGTACCAACTTTGGTATGTTCCATATTTTTCATTGTTCCTCCCTATAGGTTGCAGATCCAGGACCCTCTTATTCTACTGGATCCCAAGTGCTTGACTGAGGTGCTCCTAGAGTGGCTCCCTATTCTGGAAAAGGTCTTGTGTCCAGAGAAGCCCACAATCAGTGAGATGGAGAACGTGGAGAAGAAGCCAGAGGAGAAAATGAAAGACGGTGATGTCATCCCTCGGGATGACAGCGGATTTGGAAGCCAGTCGGAATCCGAAAACATCTCAACCCTTGCAGAGGAAGGAAGCCTTACAGACAGTAACCTGAGCTCGAATGCTTTGGCTGCAATGTCTTCAGTTGCCATTGTCGCTCCAGTAGAGTACAACTTGCCCTCTGACCTCCAGGATGACCTTTCACAACTTGCAAGCCTCTGCTTGGACTTAGGCTGCCCAGGTGGAGCAGGTGATGGAGAGATGGAGAGGGTTTGCTTGTTCTTGCGGAGGTTCTTTTACCTGCTTGATAAGGAGAGAGTGAGGAAGATGTGTACTTTGAGATACAGGGAGCAACCAGATGTCCTTAAAACCTACATTGCGTGCATGCTAGGTGAGCATTCATTTCTTTATTTCTGTTGCTCTTTATGCACAAGAGTAACTTTTAGTATGTCTTGAACGTCCCGTGACACTTAGAAAGCATCTGGACATCTGCCACGACATATCCATGTATGTTTGTTGAACATCTTGTTTCAAATGTGTTCGAAAATATCGATACAAGTAAGTCTTGTGATATTTTGTTTGAAAATGATATCCTACCCCTAAAATATCCCAATATATCGCCTTACAGTATCGCAGCATATTGTATCGCAACCCCTGTATGGTGAAATCGTATCGTATCGCCAGATTCTTGCCAATACACAGCCCCAATATTAACCTCCACACTTCTGGGGGGGAAAAAGGCTTTCCAATTGATTTTGCAGCTTTAGGGACTATTAGTGAGGTCAGGTATTGATGTGTACTGTGTGACGAGGTCTGAGATACAGTCACTGTTCCAATATCTCCCAGTGGTGTTCAGTGGGCACCAGGCTCTGTTCAGAAAACTTTATTTTTTTCACTTCAACCTTAGCGAATGTCTTCATTGGGCTTCCTCAGTGTACAGGGGCATTTTAATGCTGGCTTTTCATGTTTAGCTCTGTTAGTTCGAGTGAAGGGAAATTGTAACTTCACTAACAACTTTGAGACAACAGATAGGGGAAGCACCACATGATTGGCAGGTGTGTGTGTGTGTGTGTATATATAGTAAAACATATCAAATGTGTTAATCTGAGAAGATTAAAAAAATTAACATTCTGCCCACAAATGAAAAAAAATAATTATAGCTTTCTAAATTCATAAAAAAAAAAAAGAAAACTTACAATTTCCTGCCACAGTAAGGCTACTGTGTCTGCAGTCTTGAATACCAAGCAAATATAATACCGACATTCAGTAAATCCCACACACACATCTACAATGTGTTTAATTCCCTCGGCCATGTGCTACCACTGACGGGAAGAACTTTGTGTGCAGAGGAAAGGGGATACATGGTATCATTCTCCAATATCCATTCTTTACCCTTTTCAAGTTCAAACGATTCAAAAGTGCTCATGACGTTCGAATGAAAAAACTAATGCCTTCATCTTATGTTGAAATATTTTTTTTTCGAGAACAAAGCTAGAATTTGACAGCATTGTGCAAAGTCCTAATGCTATTAGCTAAAGGCTAATGTTGCTGTGTGTTTGCAGAGTTCACCCAGGCCAGTAAAGTGGTGGAAATCATTCAGAAAGGAGATTTGCTCAAGTCGCTGCGCAGCCTGAGAGATCTGCAGCCCTTTAATACTCCAGTGCTTCTTACACACCTTTACAGGTAAGCTGTACACACCCGATCACGTTCTCGATCTTCTTCTCATGATTTAGTAACGTTTAGTATTTTGCTTAATTAGTTGACATGTTAATGCTGATTCTTTTCCCGTTTGTTGTAGACTGTATGAGAAGCATGGAGAAATGGCTGTTCGGGCGTACCCCCAGTTCTATCCTACAATTCCCCCTTCTGACATCATAGCCATGGTCCAACCCAGTCATTTTTTGCCTTACCTAGACAACCTGGTTCAGTCCCAGGCTGAAGAACAAAGGTATTCTTAATGTTATCTATGCACTACTTACTGTATTTCATTCGTATTTTAATTAACATTTTGTTCTTAAAGGTGATGTGTTCAAAGTAAGCATAAGGATTTAAACAAGTTTCAAGTGACAAGTTTGCCAAATTGTGATGTCTAGACAACTGAGTCAGAGCATCTCCAAAACTGCAGCACTTGTGGGTTGTTTCTGGACAGAGTTGCGGCCAGCTCATTGATACACGTGGGAAGCGAAGGCCGACCCGATCCAACAGACGAGCTACTGTAGCTTAAATTGCTGAAAAAGTTAACAGCAATAATGCTTGATAGGTCAGGACTGTTTTGGCAGCAAAAGGGGGACCAACACAATTTTAGGCAGGTGGTCATCTTAGTAGAGGTCGACAGATTCATCGGCACCGATAGTTGACTGCTAAAATGATCAGCTAGAGGCGAAAATCCATACCGATAGTTTTTCCAGGTTGCGTCTGCGAATCACTGAAGTCATGAGCTGCTTGACTGCGAGACTACGAGCTGTACCTCATCCATGTTAGTTCATAGTGCATTAACTAAAGTTATCAGATAACATTTTAAAACTTTAAACATGTATTAGTAAATGTTAAAATTAACAAATAAACAATATGTTCGAAAGCATGCGTTATTTCAGTTAATGTTACAAATGGAATCTTACAGTAAAGTTTTATCATTTCACATCAATCTAAACAGTCATGCTTACAAAGAATCTTTTATCGTTGAGTCATAACATTATGGCCACCTGCTTAATATTGTGTTCGTCCCCCTTTTGCTACCAAAACAGTCGTGACCCATCGAGCATTAACTTCTTCAACAATGTGAGCTACAGGAGCTCGTCTGTTGGATCAGACCACACGGGGCAGTTTTCACATCCCACGTGCATTAATGAGACTTGGCCACCCAAGACCCTGGCGCCGGTTCACCAATGTTCCTTCTTTGGACCACTTTTAGGATACAGATAATGACCACTGCAGACCGGGAACAACCCACAAGACCTGCAGTTTTGGAGATGCTCTGATCCAGTCGTCTAGACATCGCAACTTCTCAAACTCGCTCGAATACTTATGCTCGCCCATTTTTCTGTCAACTTTGAGTACAAAATGCCACCTAATAATATTCCACCCAATAACAGGTGCAATGATGAAGAGATAACCAGTGTTATTCACCTCACCGCGGATGAGAATGTTTTAAATGCATAATTTTTTTGCTTGATCGGTGTAAACATTTGGAGTAGATACTAGATACTAAATACTCTAGATAGAGTCTAGAAAACACAAGCTCTGATTTAAAAGTCATACTGGGAAATTGTACCTTGTGCAAATTACACCTTGTTTTTTTTTTAACTTGTATCAAAAAACTAGAACATTGAGTGAGTGGCTGGTGTAATTCATATGCAAAGTCATTCATATCTTCTTTCCTCTCTCTCTTTTCAGACTCTCTTTCTTAGGTTCACTCCTTCAGCCTGAGACGCTGCGACAAGTTTGGCTGGATCTCGCTCTTACCCACGATGCACCACGGAAAGATGATCTCCTGACTGCTGACGGAAGCCCAAAGTATAAAATGAGCTTTAACTCTATACAAGACCAAACCTGAAGCTATTTAGCATTGCAAATTCCTTTGCATTTTGTTGTAGAAACATAACTATAACTATAACATTGGTTATAAGCCGTTCTGATTGTGGAAAGTATTAAAGACTGTCTTGTTGTCTAAGGTGGCACGCTCACTACTTCCGCTGGGGTTACGGACGTCTGCTGAAATTGCTGATCTGCCTGCCGGCTGACTTCCAGTCCAAACAGACGATGATGGAATCATGCAGACTTCATGGGTCAGTGTGTTTCTCATAAAAAAAAAACATTTCCGAATTTGATTTCCGCACCAGATGAAGGTGTTAATAAAAGTATTGTTTAATCTACAATTGTTTGAATGATAGAGCAAAATTGGGGATGAGGAGCTGAGGTGCTTGTCGTTTCTTAAACAGCACAGTGTGTGTTCTTTCAGGTTCTGGACAGGCTATCTCTACCTGTGCAAAGAGCTGCGGAAACGTAACGAGGCTTTCTCTGCAATCTGCAGCTTGGATGATATGAGTCTGCTGGAGGAATCCAATGGTAAAAAAATCTCGACTATTTCTAGACAATGATAATACGGTTAGTGATCCAGGACTGGTTTTACAGCCCAGATACAAACTCCTCAAAAGCAGCATTGTTCCAAAATGTTTCTAATTAGCAAATGGACTGCATGTGTAAAGCGGTTTGCTGGCTAGATGTGTGTGTGGGAGGATTTTAAGGGTTTCCACGGGGTTTTAAAAAGTCTAATCATCAGATTAGGCTTTAAAAAGGTCACTGTTCTAAAATCGTTTTAAATTGGTTGTAATTTTTGCGATGTCCAAGTAATGCTACTTCTATGCTCATTTTAATGCTCCGGCAGCACTGTTTTAGTTTGTTAGTTGTAGTTCTTTCCTCTGCTAGTCCAAATATAATTCTATGTAATACAACTACAAATGAGACCAACATGCAACAACCAATCAGCTTTCAGTTATTGGAGCGAAACTATTTCGGATTTTAGCGATACATGGCTTTAATGAATTTAGGGCTCGGTTAAGGCCAGTTGCTAACAGCGTGTGTGCGTGTGTGCGTGTGTGTGTGTGTTTGATGTCATGATGTAGGTCTTAAATTTCATTCTTAATAGTCCAAAAAAGAAATGTCTTCTTACTGGTGTTCAGTGAGGTTCTTTCACTCCAAACCATGTCGTCATGGAGCTCCCTTTGTGTACAGGGGTATTTTCATGCTGGAAAAACTTTAGGTCTGTTAGTTCGCGTGAAGGTAAATTGTGAAAATGTGAAAGCTTTCAACACTCGATTGGGTGGTGGAAAAAATAAATGAAAGAAAGTAGATAAAGCTTTCTAACTTTTTTAACGAAAAAAACAGTAAGAAATGTTCTGTCGGCCAATATGAACTAAAAAGTTCTCCCTCTATGTTTTCCAAATGTCAAACTTTTGGTCAATATGTCTTGGTTCTCTATAGGTGTCGCTCCCCAGACAATGGAAGAGTGGATGTTCCTAATTCAGCATTGTCAGCAGAAAACCACAAGCCCATCAACAGCCATGTCATTTCTTCCCTCTGACTCCAACCCCCCTCCCTCCACGTCCGATACCGTTAACGGCACCGGAGCTGATAGCTGTATGGATAACGGTAACGCCGCTGATGAAGGACCCGCCGATTTGACCGACGGTTCAGCAGACTGGAGCAGCCAAATCACTGCTGAGAAATTAATACTCTGTCTGGCAGGAATTATCGGTCCGGACCGGGCCGTAGCAGCACTGCAGGAGTGTGAGCTGCATTTAGAGCTGAGCACACACTCTACCCTGGTGTGTGAGCTGCTGAGAGTGGCAGAAAAGAGGCAGAGGTGAGAAGACTTTAATTTTAACATCTTAGATCGTAATTTTAATCCATTAGAAAAGCCTATGCAAGATTTTAGCCTGCATTATATATTTAACATATAACCTACTGCTAAAACAACGTAATGTCAATTTCGCATGCACAAGTTGTATATAGGAGTATGAAAAAACAAGTCGGCGAATATCTGAAGAATAGTTTCTCTGGACCAGTAACGCCATAGTTATTGACCAGTAACGCCAACAGGAAGAAAGTGTCCAAGAAAAAGTCCCAGAAAGCAATACTGGTTCTCTAGCACCACCTTCTGGCCTCAAAGATTCAAAGCTTGCTGTGTATGGTACGAAATCCCAGGGCTTATCAGACCTGCTATTAGACATGAATATATATATATATAGCCAATAAAATTAATGTAGTTAAAAAACAAACAAACCCTGGTTTAAACCAGATTTTATGCAATTTCAGTGCACACAGCACATTTACTGCAGGGCTGCTGAGGCCACGCCCCCTACATGCACCGTGCATGCGTACATAACATAACCAGAGGTGGCAAAAGTACACACAACCTTCACTCTGACATGTACTTATCTAAAACAAAGCCTTTACTACTACCTGTTTTAGTGTCATGCTGGTAACGGGATCTCACATAATAATAATATATTAATACAAAAACAGAATTTATAATTTTGTTTTCTAATGAATGTATCCAAGCTGAACATCCACCATATAGAACACAAGCAGAGAAAAGGTGATGATGATCAGGAATGTCTCAGTTCTCAGTCATGTTTACATCACTGACTCCCTCTGTCTCATCCACAATAACCCCAGACTTCTTGTTGCCTTCTGCCCTGCTCATTGTTATCTTCATAAACTAGTCTACATCCGTGGTGTGAGAGCCAGGAAATGATACACCAGTGGAAGATTGAGAAGCCGCTCAATGACAGGGCACAGTATGATGGGCTGAAAACGCCACGTAATGAGAAGTAAAATGGATTAAAACTAAAAAAGAGCCTGGATTTGAGATGTAAGACGTAAAAATTACAGATGTCTGTGTACGATATGTAATGAAAAATGTAAAATTAAAATAAAAAATAAAGAAGTACTGATACCAGAAAAATCTACTTAAGTTCAGTCACAAAGTATTTCTACTTCATTATTTTCCACCTCTGAACACAACATTTCTTAAATCCTGCACGTAAAATAACGTCAAAAGATTTGCATCTTGGCAAGTATTTACATAAATTACACAAATATCTCGTACATTTGTTTAAAACTTTCTTGTGCTGTGTGGAAGCTATTACTATTACTATTGTTAATGAAATCAGTCAAAAAAAAAAAGATCATTGTTTAAATCCGTCTGTTTGCATGCCTAAACGAAATGTTCATATTTACATTTGCATATGGTACATTTAATATAAATTTCCCCAAATTTCGAATTAATTCCTATAAATTCCTGGTAAATTTACAACTTGGATTATTTCCAAAATTCCCCAGAAGAAGTGCCCATGCAAAGTTTCTGGAAAGTTACACAGAATCTTCCGCACTTTTGAAATCCTGATGATAAAACTCTACCAGATATCTACATATTGAACTTTACTTTTACATACAACAAATACACTATATAGACAAAAATAATGGGACAATTGACTTTTCCACCCTTTTCTGGATCTTTTCCCAAACTGTTACCACAAAGTCGGAGGCACACAATGTGTGGTAGTGGTAGCAGTACATTTTCCCTTTCACTTGAGCTAGAAGACCCAAACCTGTTGTGCACAACGGGCGCCATAAATGGCTTGGAGTGGAAGATCTTGAGTGGCACATCTTTTGGGATGAATTGGAGCACTGACTGCACCCCAGACCTTCTCACCTCACCTACATCATTTCCTGACTTTAATATAGCTCTTGTGTCTAAATGAGTACAAATCTCCACGAACACATTCCAAAATCCATCTTGAAGATGGGAGGTTAAAAAGAATGGAGGTTATTATAAAATCATGGGAATCTTAAAGTCCACAAAATTTTGTCGATATAGTGTATTTAAGAAGTATTACTTTGCCTGACTTTTTGCAAAGAATGTTTCCTTATTTTTTACCTTTTAAAGTTAGTTGTAAAAGCAAAAAAAGTCTCGCATGTTAAAACAGCACGTGGCATCAGTGATTCACCCCTAGTGGCCGTTTTCGGAACGACAGTGGAACGAAAGCCCGAAAATTATTGGTATGGATTTTTAGCAATAGCTGACAGTTCAATTAATCAGCTATCTGCGCTGAATAAACTACAAAACCGATAAATCGATGGACCTCTAACAAGGAACAAACTTCTAAATTCTTTTATAACCACTTTTTCTCTGTTAAGCTGCTTTGAGACAATGTCCATTGTTAAAAGCTCTCTACAAATAAAAATGAATTAATTCATTTATTCCTTGCTTTGCCTTTCTTATTCCCTGCCTCTGTTTTACCATTTTTCCAGAGTTCTGATCCAGACCATGCTGGAGCGGTGTGATCGCTTCCTCTGGTCTCAACAGGCGTAATGATGATTTCTGAAGATTGTTCCAGGATCTGCACGTGTCCTTACTACACCCTCACACCAACCATCAGGACAATGTGAATGCGCTCCTCAATCTTCAGAAGTACAGTCTGCTTTAATATGTCAAAGGTTCTAGGTATATTATCCACAGTGCTTGTGTGCTGGTTTGGATCCAATGCTATGCCTTTAACACACACATCTCAGACAACACAATCACACAAGCTGTAATGGTGGGCTCAAGTTGACTTTTTAAAATAATTTTCTGCTGTTTATTTGCTAGAGACTCTAAAAGTGTTACAAACAGAGTGGAGAAATTGAAAATGTCTGTTGTGTAAATTTGATGACTTCTGCTGCCTGTTCGTCTTCGTCCCAGCTGCTGAACTTTCACTCATTTAGATACGGATGATTGTTTTTTTTTCCCCCCATTCTTCTGGGAAGATGTTTCACTAGATTTTGGAGTGTCCTTGTGGAGATTTGGGTTTATTTAGCAATTTAGTAAATACAATCAGGTGCTGATGATGGTGAGGTGAGGAGCCCTGGGGTGCACTCAGTGTTCCAGTTCATCCCAGAGGTGTTCACGGATCTGGTTTTGTGCACAGGAGGGCAACCAAGACGATTACGTACCGTCAACTTTATGGTAACAGTTTGAGGAAGAATCACACATAACTGTAAAAAAGTTGAGTGTCCCAATACAGGCCTTTGCTATATAGTGTATATGTGCTTTTGTATATATAAACTTTTTTTTTTTTCATATTAATTTGGAAATATTGACTTCGTTATTTATATATTGAATTAAACTTTCTTTTCAAATACATTTTGAACAGGTCTTGAGTACTAAAATTGTATATGAACAAATGACCTTATATGTGTAACATTTTTTTTTATTTGAAGACTTTATAGAGTTGTGTCAAAAGATTCTATAATAATATAAAGATTATTGATTCTGTTTTGCTGTTGACGCGTACCTACGGCAACTACAACCTAAGAACGATGGAATTGTTTATTTGAATGTGTTGCCTATGCGTTAGTAAACATATATTTGAGATTTATTGATTTCCAGGATTTATTTTTTTTATCAGTAATAATTCACTGACCTTTTTTCTTTTTTTTTTTTTTT